>JAVSCE010018129.1:0-178266 GCA_032199065.1 Smutsia gigantea | reverse complement strand
GTTTGCTTGCAGTCTTTTGATTACCACTTCAATTTCATTACTGGTCAATGGTCTGTTCAGATTTTCTGCTTCTTTCTGGGTTAGTCTTGGAAGTTAGTACTTTTCAAGGAATTTGTCCATTTTTTCTAGGTTGTCTAATTTATTTGCATATAATTTTTCATAGAATTCTCTAATAATTGTATTTCTGTGGTGTCATTTGTGACTATTCTTTTTTTGTTTCTGATTTTGTTTATTTATATACTCTCTCTTTTTTTCTTGGTAAGTCTGGCTAGGGATTTGTCTATTTTGTGTATTTTCTCAAAGCACTAGCTCTTGGTTTCATTGATTTCTTTCTATTGTTTTATTCTTTTCTATTTTATTTCTGCTCTGATCTTTATTATGTCCCTCCTTCTACTAACTTTGGGTTTTATTTGTTCTTCTTTTTCTAGTTTCCATGGTTGTGAGTTTAAACTGTTTATTTGGGATTGTTCTTGCTTCTTGAGGTAGGCCTGTATTGCTATGTAATTCCCTCCTAAAAGTGCTTTTGTGGTGCCCTACAAATTTTGAACTGTTGTATTTTTGTTTTGATTTGTCTCCATGTATTGCTTGATTTCTACTTTGTTCAGTGATCCATTGATTATTTGGAAGTATGCTGTTTAGCCTCCATGTGTTTGTGGGTTTTATGTTTTCTTTTTGTAATTTATTTCTAGTTTTATACCACTATGGTCTGAGAAGTTGCTTGATACAATTTCAATCTTTTTTAATTTAATGAGGCTCTTTTTTTGGCCTAGTATGTGATCTATTCTGGAGACTGTTCATGTGTACTTGAGAAAAGTATGTATCCTACTGCTTTTGCGTGGAATGTTCTGTATAGATCTTTTAAGTCCATCTGATCTAATGTGTTGTTCAGTGCCTCTGTTTCTTTATTATATTCTGCCTGGGTGATCTGTCCATTGATGTAAGTGGTGTGTTAAGGTCCCCTACTATGATTTAGTTGCAGTATATTTCTCCATTATTTCTGTTAGTATCTTTTTTACATATTTAGGTGCTCCTATGTTGGGTGCATAGATCTTTATATTGTTATATTCTCATTGGACTGATCCTTTTATCATTATGTAATGTCCTTCTTTGTCTCTTGTTACTTTCTTTGTTTTGAAGTCTATTTTGTCTGATATAAGTACTGCCACTCCTGCTTTTTATTCCGCCTGTTATTTGCATGAAATATCTTTTCCCACCCCTTCACTTTTATTTTGGTGTGTGTGTTTAGGTCTGAAATGAGTCTCTTGTAGGCAGCATATAGGTAGGTCTTCTTTCTTTATCCACTCTGCCACACTATGTATTTTGATTGGTGTACTCAGTTCATTTACATTTAAGGTAATTATTGATGGTATGTACTTATTGCCATTTTATTAATTATTTTCTGGTTCTTTTGTAGTTGCTCTCTGTTCCTTTTTTCCTCTATTATACTCTTTAGCTGTTTCTTGATTGTTTTATTCAGCATTGTGATTGGATTTCTTTTTTAATTTTTTGTGTACCTATTATAGGCTTTATGTTTGTGATTACCATAAGATTCATGGATAGTTTCCTAAGTATATAATCTATATTAAGTTGATGGTCACTCTATTTAAAACACAATCTAAAAGTACTTATTTTTTATTCTTCTTCCTCCCCCACTTTTTGTGTTAGATGTCATAATATGCATTTTTTGTGTATCCCTTGACTGATTTTGTGTATAGTTGGTTTTACTACTTTTGTTTTTGTTTTCTTTTTTACTTCATACTTGTTTGGTAAGATATTGGTCTACTATCTTTACTGTGAGTTGATTTTCACTGCTGAAAAATATTTGGACTTAAGATTTCTATCTACAGAAGACCCTTTAACATATCCTGTAAGGCCAGTTTAGTGGTGGTGGATTCCTTCGGATTTCATTTATCTGAGAAACTTTTAATCTCTCCTTCAATCTTGAATGATAATCTTGCTGGGTAGATGATTCTGGGTTGAAGGTTGTTTAGTTTCAATACATGAAATATTTCATCCCACTCCCTTCTGGCATAGAAAGTTTCTGAGAAGTCTGGTGATAGTCTTATGGAGTTTCCCTTATAAGAAATTATTTGTCTCTCTCTAGCTGCTTTCAGTACTCTCTCTTTAGCCTTAATCTTTGTCATTTTAATTTTTATGTCTTGGTGTTGTCTTCCTGGGGTCACTTTTTTTAGGGGCTCTCTGTACTTCCACGATCTGGGGGTCTATTTTCCTCCCCAGATTGTGGAATTCATCAATTATTTCTTTGAAGAGACTTTCTATTCCTTTGTCTTTCTCTTCTCCTTCTGCTATCCCTATTATGCAAATATTGTTTAGTTTGGAGTTGTCACACATCTCTTGGCATCCTCTCATTTCTAGAGATTCTTTTTTCTCTCTGTTCCTCAGCTTCATTGTTTCCTGTTCTCTAATTTCCACCTCATCGTCTCCTCTACTTGCAGCAATCTGTTATTTATTCCCTCCATTGTATAGTTCATTTCAGTTACCATTTTATTCCACTCTGAATGGCTCTTTTTCAACTGTTCCATCTCTTTGTTGATGTTTTCTCTGAGATTTTCAATACTTTTATGCAGATCAGTGAGCATATTTATGACTGTTACTTTGAAAATTTTATCAAGATGTTGGTTATCTCTGTTTCATTTATCCCTCTTTCTGGTGTCTTATTCTGTACTTTTGTTTGGAACATATTCCTCTGCCTCCTCATTTTGTCAGGGTGTCTGTGTTTCTTCCTCTGTATTAGATAGGTCCCCTATGAATCCTGGTATAGAGAGTAGTAGCTTTATGAGGAAGGTGTCCTGTGGTGCCCAGAATCTCTGCCAGTTTCTCCTCTGTAGTGGAGCCCCAGTTTCTCTTGGTGGGCTGTGGGCAGGGCTGCCTTTCTGCCTGTCTGCCAGAAGTGGCTGATCTGTCAGCTGAGGGTGTCAGCTTACCTCAGCTGGACTTTGGTGAGCTGAGAAGCAGTGCTTGTGTTGGGATCATTGTGGGCAGGGTCACCCTCTGTCTGCCCTACAGCAATGTTGGTGCTACTGGGCTGATGGAGTGGGCAGAGCATGTACTCAGAAGAGGGTAGCATTCTACTGGGCCATCATTAAGGAGGAAGGAGCATTTGGAGCTGGCCTCCATGGCACCTCCCCAGTTGGACTGAGAAAGTGCCAAGAACACTGGGAAAGCCTCCCTCTGCCTACCAGGCAGCAAAGTCTCCCTCCACCTGCTGGACAGCAAAGTCTGACCACTGCTGGGCTGAGCAGACCAGAAGAGCAGGCAGGATTGTGTTCTGGGATTTGCCTAGGGGCTGAGCTGCCAGCAAGGGGGATGGAGATTTGGGGATCCTGCAAGTGCCCGAACTTTTCATCTGAAGAAAGGCTGGAGAAGTATCATTCACCTGCACTTTCTCCTGCAGAGAGAGCTCTATCCAACCCTCACCCCTCTAGCACCCTCCTGATGCTGGTAAATCTTTCAAACTACCACCTCTGCTTTGGATCTCATAAGAACTGATGGAGGGTGCCTGTCCTCCATGAGTGGCAGGAATCTCAGACTCCCAGAGTGCTCCAAGTCTTGCCTGGTGTCCAGCCCTGCTAATCACTGAAACCCAATGCAATTTGGACTTGTGTTCCCAGAACAGATCCCCAGGGCAAGATGTGCAGAGTTCTTATTGCTTATCCCCTCCCTGCTCCGTTTCTCTCCCTCCCACTTGTGGGCTGGGATGGGGGAAGGGCTTGGGTCCCAACTGATCATGGCTGTACCACTTTACCCTTCTCTGTTTGGACTTCCTCACCAGGTGTGGATGGTCTGTTCTGCAGTCTTCAGGTTGTTTTCAGTGTTAGTTGTATTTGCTGTATTTGCTTCTTGAATATAGTGGGAGGACTTTTATGCTTTGCCTTCCTACTCTATCATCTTTTTTCCTTTCCAAACTAGGCCATTATTTTTTATTATAAACATTATAATTATGTATTTTCTTCTGTTGCTAATTTATCTGTGTCCTACACATTTTGATGTGTTGTATTTTTATCATTTAGTTCAAGATATTTTCTAACTTTATGATTTTTTTCTATGACCCATGAATTATATAGAAGTGTGCTCTTTAGTTTCCAAATATTTAGATTTGTTCTAGATATCTTATTTTTATTTCTAATTTAATTCAGATGTAGACAGAGAACTTACTCTATATGATGTCAATCCTTTTAATTTTTGAGACTTATTTTATGGCCAAACATTAGGTCTGTCGTGGAGAGTATACTATATTTACTTGAAAATAAGGTATATTCTGCAGATTTTGGGTATACTCTTCTACAAGTGTCACCTAAATTATGAAAGTTGATAATGTTATTCAGATCTCTGATGGTTTTACTGGTCTTTTTTGATTGTTTAATTATTCCATGAGTCTTTGAGAATGTAGTAGTGTGCTCTCCAGTCATGATTGTGGAATTATTTGTCCTTTTCACTGTGTCAATTTTACTCCATTTATTTTGAAGCTCTATTATAAGGTAGCATACACATTATGAATTGTACACCTTCTTGATGAATTAATATTTCCAATCATATAACTTTCTCTTGATATTTCATAATAATATTTATTTTGAAGTCTCCTTTATCTGATTGTGGGGAAGTTGGGGTTCCTATGGCCAGGATCCTCACTGAACTTAAACCACCTGATGATGTAACTGGCCTGTTGCTAGGCTACCACTTCCACACCTTTAGCCAATAAGCTATTATTGTGCTATATAGAGAGCTCAGCCCAGTGCTCTGGGCAGAGACAGAGACGCTAGTGCTCAACCTATCGCCAGGAGAACAAGCTAGGTAATAAACCCTTTCACCCCAAAGAAGGTTCTGCTGTCAATTTCTTTGGTCACATTGAATCCATAGCGAACTTGCCTGGGGCTGAAACCCATTGGCAAGACACTGATATTAACATAACTATTCCAGCCATCCAATATGCACTTTTTTACATGTCATATCTTTTGATAATCATTTACCTTCAATCTGTGTCTTTATAGTTAAGATTTGGCTGTTATATGCAGCATATAGATAGATATTATTTGTTTGTTTAATTCATTCAGCCAAACCCTGCCTAAAATAATTGTCTTTTAACATAATTATTGATGTAGCTTAATTAATGTGGCTGTTGGAAAATTTTTTCTAAGCTCTGAAACAATTTACATAGTGCTATAGTTATCTCTTCCTTAAAGATTGAGTTAGATTCACCTGTGAAATCACCTGTACCTCATGTGGTTTAGAGAGATTTGTTTTTGTCAGTTTTATTTCTTCTATGACATCTGATACATTTAGATATTCTAGTTGTTTGGATATCTGTTTTAAATTTATGCTACATGTATTTGCATAAAATGTATTTACATGTATTTCTAGTTCAATACGGTGACATAGGAAGGTCCTGAATTCACTGCTTCCCATGGGCATACCAAATCTACAGCTATCTATGGAACAATTTACCTCAGAAAAAAAAACAGGTAAAAACTGGCAGAGTGACCCCTACATATTGGCAAATGAGAGGGAAACCACATCAGATCGAGTAGGAAAGGCTGAGATGCAATCACACCATAAAGCACACTCGGGCATGACAACCCATAATTGTTGGGAGGGAACTCAAAGCCCAGATCTTCTCCCTGAGGAGCAAAGGGTTCATACCTGTGGAGAAAGTGAATGTTCCTATGGCCAGGATTCTCACCTGGCCCTGGTCAGCCTGCTCACTACACACGTGTAGGCAATACATTTTTATTGACTCTATATAAAGAGTTCCGCCCAGTGCTCTGGGCAGCATGGTGGCAGGGCTTCAAGGCTGCAGGAGAGCAGAGACTGGAGTGGTGGCAGTGCCAAGGACAGAGACTGAGATGACTGTGGGGACAGAGAGGCCCAGAGGCAGAGACCAGCTTGCTGCATGCAGACTTGTTCTGAATGGACAGGATTCTAGTGATTGACCTGCCACCGTGGGAGTAAAGTTGAGTATAAACCCTTTCACCCCAAGAACGTTCCATTGTCATTTTTTCAGTCTCATTGAATCCATAGTGAACTTGTCTGGGGCTGAAACATATTGGCTAGACAATTGGCAACATCGACAGGATTCATTATAGACTGAAGAACAAAACAGGCTGCCCTCATGGGAGCAGTGTTTCAGCAAGCTGCCCCTATAGATGGGAGACATTTGAGTGTCACCCAATAGGCATATGGTCTGAGGTGGCTTGTCTCCTAGAGGACAAGGCCCCTCCCCAAGACTGGGAAGAGGTGGAGGTGATGCCTCAGGCAGTAAAGTGGCCCTCAGCAAAATAGGGAATTCCTTAAAGAAACAGAGCGCCCATGAGGCTGTGGGAACTGTGGGGTGTTTTCTTCTCACAGTACTGAGAAAAGCCATAAGGGAGAAAGACATCCTCCTGCAGGAAGCACAAGAAAAGGAAGCACGAGAATGAGTTGCGAGGTGTCATAGAGGAGGTAAAACATTTGTTGATGACTGAAATGGCATTATTACGAGGTGCTGTGGAAATGGTAAAGGATGTAATGGCAGCCCAAGAAGAGGCAGCCCAATAGGCAGCAGTATGAGAATGCAGGCTGCAAGGAGCCATGGGGCAGGTGAAGGATGTAGTGGAGCTGTCAGCCCCTCAAATGAAGGAGGAGCTGAGGTTTGATGAACAGGTGGGGGTGGAGGCCCTGCCAGTTCCGGAGGCATCAGCCCCTCCTCAGTTGAAACCCCACCTGGTTGAAAGCTGGTGGAAAGCCCAAAAGAAAGACCTGGCAACCGCAGGTTCCTCCCCAGGTTGTGGAGCTCACTATGCTCTGCTCCTATTCTCAGGTTCAAGCAATGGAAGCACAAAAGGAAATACAGTCTGCTACTTGAAGGAAGAATTTGATTGGTCCAGTGAAGGTCACAAGGACCCAGATGTGGGCTGATTTGATAAAGGGAGGAGCAGACAGAGAGAAATTAGATGGAAAGTCAAACAGAATCTTACTGGAGCTGTGGCAACAACTAAAATTGGAGCAGTGGTTCCACTGCTGAGGACAAAGAAGCAGAAGCCAGAGAGACAAAGCAACAAGAGCAGCCTGTGTGTCTGCAAGACTTTCTGCAGGAGAGGCTGAAGAAGGTGGATACTATAAGACCCACCCACAGTCCTTTTGGTTAACTCATCTGAGTAGAACTTGTTTGAATACAGCAGGGTGACCACTTGGTGGAAATAGATCTCCTCAGACTTGAGGGTTATTACTATTTCTGTTATTTGTATGTTGTCATAGCCTCTGTTGTTATTGTGGAATTTGGTTAGTGTTCCAGCTTTCTCACACAGGGACCATTGCAGAAGTTTGAGGGCACATAGATTGAGAGGCAAGAGTCCCAGAGTGGTGGAGTGTGGAGAAAGTGAAGGTTCCTATGGCCAGGATTCTCACCTGGCCCTGGTTGGCTTACTCACTACATACGTGTAGGCAATGCATTTTTATTGACTCTATGTAAAGAGCTCAACCCAGTGCTCTTAGCAACACAGTGGCATGGCTGCAGGAGAGCAGAGCAGAGGCTGGAGTGGTAGCAGTGCCAAGGACAGGGACTGAGACAGCTGCAAGGGATGGAGAGGCCTAGAGGCAGAGACTGGCTTACTGCATGCAGGCTCGCTCTGAGTGAACAGGATTCTAGTAATTGACCTGTAACCATGGGAATAAAGTTGGGTATAAACCCTTTCTCCCCAAGAATGTTCCATTGCCATTTTTTCAGTCTCATTGAATCCACAATGAAGTTATCTTGGACTGAAACCCATTGGCAAGACAATACCGCATCATCAGGCACCACAACTTTTAAGACAGGTACCTAGGAGATAAGCTCCTAAATATCTGACTTTGAAAACCAGTGGGGCTCATACCGATGAGACCCATAGGGTTGTGCCAAACTGAGGAATGGCTCTTAAAAGGCCTCTGCACAGACTCACCCATCACAGGGCACAAAGTAGAAGCAGCCCTTTGAAAAGTACCCAGACTTTTTATAAAAGAGACTCATTTTCTAATTTTGAAGCATTTATCTGAGGAGCAGTGACCTGTTGGGAGACAAATGCTCGTGGGCACCATCTTCCTGTTCTCCCCTTCCCTTGCTAAAGCCAGCAGGCACCATCTTTTCTCCCCATTTTCCACTGGTATCATCATGACACTTCAGCTGGAAGGCACCATCTTGTGGGCTCTTCCTCTGCCTTGCTAAATCCAATGGGTGCTACCCTTTTTTAATTTCCTTTCCTTTTTATCTTTTTATTTCCCATTTTTCTTTTTCTTCTTTTTTCCCTTTAATCTCTTCTTTTTTCTTTTTCTCTCTTTTTTTTCTCCTTTTTTTGCTCTTTGCCCTCCCCTTCTGCCTTGCTCTAGCCAGTTAGTACCATCCTTGTGCTCTCCCTCTGCCACACTACCACAGCACCAGGGAGGATCTTCTACATATGTTTGGTACTCCAGCTTTTATGTCTGGTGACCCAATTTTTACAGTTGCCACCCAGGAGACACTCCTTGGTCACCTGGCTATAGAGGTCCGGGTTGCATTGCTATGTTCATGGGACTATAACAGTCAGCGAGACAATTCTTGCCAGATGACCACTTCCAGAGCACTGCATGATAGCAGACTGAACCACACTCTCAGCCTGTCTGAGAAAGAGGCCTATTTGTCCAGGAGCTTTGGCCTGACAGGCAGACTTCAGGTTTGGCACACATCTAGAAGCTATGGAGGTGCTCTTAGGAAATGTAGGCTGAGCGATGCCATCTTTATTCTTTCCCTTTACCTCAATGCAGCTCACATAAATCTCCTAGAAAGGAGCTTGTACACTTGTCTAGAGTCCCAATTTTTATAACTGCTGCTCAGAGGACACTTCTAAAGGGCATTGCCTAGCTCTAGGGTCCAGTGTGGCTTACAGTTGCAGTCCCACAGGACTGTATATATTTGCATTCTTTAAAAGCAGCTGTATTAGGGTCTGATTTCCAATTATCCTGAATCTAGGTGCTGACTGAGATCCTTCCCTTTGGGACACTGATCTTGGCACACCTTCAGCTACTGGGAGCTATTAATAAAATAGGCTGCTTGGACAATCACAAAGGTTTGAGAGAAAGCCAAGAGCTAGCATGGGGTTGAATGAGTTTCATCTCCTACACAAGGCCAACCCTTCAAAATGGAATAGGTGGCAGTTTCATCAAATGTGTAGAGAGCAGCATAGAGTCAAGCAAAATGAAGAGACAGAGGAGTATGCTCCACAGAAAAGAATAAGATAAAATCTCAGCAAAAAAACCTTAATGAAATAGAATTAAGTATCTTACCTGATAAAGAGTTCAAAATAATGATCATAAATATGCTCTCACTGAATTCAAATGGAGAATGGATGAATGCAATTAAGAATGTCAACAAACAAATAGGAAATATAAGAAAGTTCCAAACAGAAGTCCCAGGACTGAATAATATAGTAACTGAACTGACAAATACACTTAGAGGTGTTCAACAACAGACTAGATGAAGCAGATGAAACCCAGTGAACTCAAAGACAGGACAGAGGAACTCAACAAGTCAGAGAAGCAAAAAGAAAAAATAATGAAAAAAACTAAAGATAGGTTCAGGGACTTGGAGGGTAACATCAAGGGAGTTAACACTTGTATTATAGGAGTCCCAGAAGGAGAAAAGAGAGGGAAAGAGGCAGAAAACTTTTTTGAAGAAATAATGGCTGAAAACTTGTATTTGTATGGTATTTACAAAAGTGGTCCATTGTATTTCTTTTCATTCATTTCATGTGGTGGTTTTTTTCCAATGACTAATCCTCATTTTGTGTGTTTTTGCTTTCTTTATTGTTTAGAAGTCAGTTAATGATTTATAATTTTACTGGCTTTTTTTTTCAGAACAGCAAGTCTTGTATTTAATTATTGCTTCAATTGTTTCTCTATTTTCTGTTAATTTATATAGCCCATTATATTTTTCATATTATCCCTCTTCTCTCTTCAATTTTATATCTTTTTTAATTGTCCCACAGTTCATGAATATTCTGTTCCTTTCACTCTGTCTTCTCTGTGCCTTTACGTTTGGAAGTTTTTAATGACATTTTTTGAAGCCCACTAATTCCTTGGCCACATCCAGTCTGTTACTAAGCCCATCAAAGTCATTCTTCATTTCTTTTTTTTTAATTTCCAGTATTTCCTTTGATTCTTAGAGTTTTCATCTCTCAGCTTACATCAGCTATCTGTTCTTGCATGTTTTCCACTTTGTCCATTCGAGCCCTTAACATATGAATCATAGTTTTTAAAATTCCTGGTCTGATAATTCCAACATCTCTGCCATATCTGAGTCTTTTTTTCATGCCTGCTCTGTCTTTTCAAACTATTTCTTTTGCATTTTAATAGGCCTTGTAATTTTTTTGAAAGGCAACACGTTGTACTGAGGTAAATAAGGATTTAGAACAAGGATTTATGTTTATATGACTAGGAGTTAGGCTGTGTTTACTATTTGCTATAGCTGCAGTTGTCAGAGGCTAAACTTTCCTCTGCTGTCTTTGTTTTTGTCTTCCCTGTTGTCTTCAGATTTCCCTAAAGACTTCTTAAATAAAATCTGAGACATGTAAGTCCTTCACTTGTATTCCTTTATTATACAGCAACCCCACTGATGTGGTGGTAAGGTACGGGGGAAAGGGAAGCATTCTCAGCCCCAGGATCAAGCATCAGTCTTCTGGGAAGCTTGTGATCCTGGATTGTGGCCTTCACTGGGACTTCTCAGTTCCTTTCCCCTGCGAAGTAAGACAGGAAGGCTGACTGGGGCTTGAATCAGGCATTCCCCTTCCCCACGAGAAGGCCAAAGCTTTCTGCTCGAGTTGGCTATTTCCATTCCCCCAGATCAGTTAAGCTCTGGCAAAATCCCATTTCGTTAGCCTCTGGTAAAATTGTTTCTCTTCAGAGGGTTCCTTGTTAAGAATAACAGAATGCTCGGGGCATCTTTCAAAATAGCTGTTTTTTTCCTCCCTCTGCCTGAAGCACAGGGGATTTTTCTCCTATCTTCACTGTGAGAACCTGGTGGGGTTCCTGGAATAAAAACTCACAAAAGTGTGGCCCTCCCCTCTCAAACTTTTCCGCATTGAAAAAGCAACTCATCAATTACAGTTTAAGTTTTCCTTGAATGGCTCCAGCAGTGGGCTTCTATTCATGATCTTATATTCTGGTAACCTGAGACTCTCTGAATCGACCTGTTTGTCTCTCTAATTTTGGGTCAGTGGTTTGCCCTATCACATGCTATCAATGACAGATCTAAGGATAGGTGTTGGTTTTCATTTTGTTCAGCTTTATTCTTGTTGTGAAGATAGGAGTGATGATTTGCAAGCTCCATACATTCCAGACCAGAAACTGGAAGACCACCTTATTCTTTCTTTTTATTAATATTTAACTGTCTACACATTTTCTCTGGAATTTTTTCAGTTACATTTCCATATGTTCTTTTATGTAGCATTTTCACTATAATTGCACTCTAGATATTTTGCAGGCTCAGTGTTGTTTACTAATTTGACCCAATACTTGAATTTTTAAAAATCCAGTTACTAGGAGATATTTGTTACCTATTTTTTCCAGTTTCATTGATATAATTGACATATAATATTGTGTTAAGGCATACAATGTAATGATTTAATGTATGTTAGTGTGTGTGTGTGTGTGTGTGTGTGTGTGTGTGTGTTGCAAAATGTTAACCACAGTAAGACTAGTTAACACATCCTTCACCTAACGTAATTCCTATGTTGTTGTTGTTATGGTGAGAACATTAAAGCTCTACTCTCATAGCAAATTTCAAGTACACAGTACAGTATTGTTAACTATAGTCACCATATTGTACATTACATCTCCAAAATTTACTCATCTTGTAACTGAAAGTGTGTACCCTTTGACCAATGTCTCCTCATTTCCCCCACCCCTCAGGCCCTGGTAACCACCATTCTATTCTCTTTTTCTGAGTTTGCTGTTTTTAGGTTCCACATGTGAGTGAGATCATACACTATTCATCTTTTTCTCTCTGACTTATTTCACTCAGCATGCTATAATAATCAAAACAATATGGTACTGGCATTAAAACAGAGACAAAGAAATTACAGCCCAGAAATAAACTCATACATAGATGGTCAACTATTTGACAAATATTTGACAAGGGAGCCAAGAATACTCAATGGGGAAAGGATGATTTCTTTAATAAGTGGTGTTAGGAAAACTAGATATTCACATGCAAAAGAATGAAATTGAACCCTTATCTTACAAGACAACAATTACCTCAAAATAAAACCTAAAACCACAAATCTCCTATAAGAAAACACAGGGAAAATCTCCTTGATATTGGTGTTGGCAATGACTTTTTGGATATGAAACAAAAGCAAAAGCAATAAAAGCAAAATTTGGCAAGTGGAACTATATTACACTAAAAAGCTTCTGTACAACAAATGAAACAACAAAATGAAAAGGCAACCTACAGAGTGAGAGAAATTATTTGCAAACCATATATTTGGTAGGTGGTTAATATCCAAAATATATAAGGAACTCATACAACCACTTTCCTTTAATTCCCCTCTCCCTACCCCCACCTCTAATAACTACAAATCTGATATTTTTTCCATGAGTCTTTTTTATATTCCACATATAAATGAGATATAAAGTATTTGTCTTTCTCTGATGTGTATCACTTAGCATCATGCCCTCAAAATCCATCCATGTCGTCGTAAATGGCAGAATTTCCTTTGTTTTAATAGCTGAATAGTATTCCATTATATATATTTTTTGAGGAATTTCCATACTCTTTTCCACAGTACATGTACCAATTTACATTCCCACCAATAATGCACAAAGGTTCTCTTTTCTCCACATCCTCACCAATACCTCTTGGCTTTTTGATAATAGATATTCCAACAGGTGTGAGGTGATATTTCATTGTGGTTTTGATTTGCATTTTCTAATGATTAGTGATGTCGGACATATTTTCATGAGTCTACTGGCCATTTGACTTTCTTTTTGGAAAAATGTCTATGCAGGTACATTGCCCATTTTTTAATTGGCTTAATTTTTTTCTATTGAGTTATATAAGTTATTTATGTATTTTGGATATTAGCTTCTTATCAGATATATGATTTGCAAAGATGTTCTCCCATCCTGTAGATTGCCTTTTTATTTTGTTGATTGTTTCTTTTGTTGTGCAGATTTATAGTATGATATGGTCCCACTTCTTTAATTTTGATTTTTTTTCTTGCACATTAGGTGTCATTTTACTGGCCTCTTTGTATCTGTTAATAAAGTTAAATCTCTAATATTTTATTAATAATATGTAAGTAGTCTCTTACTACAAAAATGAAAAATTGAAATGCTTATAAGACCTACCATCTTTCTCTACTTCTTTTCTTAACCCTTGTAATTACATTTTGATTTGATATTTTCAAGGGTTTATAAAATATATAGTCCCTTTTCTTAATAGTACCACTAGTCAGCGATAGTCAGTGATCACTGCTCCTCCTACTGCCATAGTTTGTATAGTCATTGCTTGTTTGCAGTTACCTTAACATAGTTTCTTCAAGAACTATTCATGGGATTTATATTCTCTGAGTTATTTTGTTTTCAAAGGTGCATTTTCTGTTGCCTTAATCTTAAAATATAAGTTGTCTTTTTATAAAACACTTGTACTTAGTTTTCTTTCTGCAGGATTATTCAGTGTCTACTAAAATTGACTATCTTTGTGAAAAAGACCTGAGGACAGTCTAATATTTTTCCTTTATGAGTAAGTTGAATTTTTTTCCTTTATGAGTAAGTTGAATTTTTATCTCTTGCCCAAAGAATGATTGAAATCCATTAGATCATTAAGAATACAGTAAGATGTTAACTTCTATTTCATTTTTCCAGAGATATGTATGCCCCTTTAATTTAGAGATTTAAGTATTGTATTATTTTGGGGAAGTTGTCCTATATATTTTTGGTTTTATTTTTACAATTATCTTTTAAAGTAGCACAAATTCTGCACATTGCGATGGTTTTAAAATATGTGCTTGATTCTTTGACACCTCTCTCTTCAAAAGGTAAAGCTTACCTAATTCTAGTTCCCTTGATTTCAAGCTGGACTTAGTCCCTCACTTTTAGTGAACAGAATGTGACAGAAGTGATAGTTTATGTCTTCCATGACTAGGCCATAAGAGGAATTGCTTCTTCTGTCTTGATCTCTTGGGTCACTCACTCTGAGGAAGGCAATCAAACGTTGTGAGGGCACTCAGACAACCCACAGACTCCCACATGGGGAGTAACTGAGCCCTCCCACAACAACTGGCGCTGATTTTCCATCTATGTGAGGGAATTATTTCAGAAGTGGATAGTTTAGCACATTTCAAGCCTTCAGATGAGTGTAGTCCCAATTGAAATACGAATTCCTTAGACTTCCTTAGAATTCCTGAATTCAGCACACAGATACTGAGGGAAATAAATGTTCATTGTTATTATAGCTGCTATGATTAAGGACATTTGTTATGCAGCAAGAGAAAACTAAAATGTATGTATGTTAGATCTCTTTAGTCTTCCATATTTACATTTCTCTACCATTCTTTCAACTCTTAATTTCCATTCCATTTTGCAAGCTTCTCTTAACCTTGTTCTATATGTAGCTTGCATTTTCAGTAATGTCTATTACATTTTGTGCTGCTTCTAATTGCACAATTTAACCTTTTTTATTGAGATATAATTGACATATAATATTGTAGTAGTTTTAGGTGTACAACATAATTTGACTTATATCGTAAAATGATTACCACAATAAATTAACATCCAGCACCACACATGGTTAAATTTTATTCCTGTGATAAGAACTTTTAAGATCTACTCTCTAAACAACTTTCAAATATACAGTAGAGTATTATTAACCATAGTCACAATATGATACATTATATCTCCAAGATTTATTTATTTTATAACTGGGCATTGGTACCTTTTGACCAATATCACCCATTTTGCCACAAAATGACAAAATGCCCACATTACTTTTAATATTAATTTTAATATTTATTATTTTTCTTCAATTTCTCTCCTGAATTCTACACTTCATATTTCATTTTGGTTTTTATTGGGGTTGGTTGTGGTGCCTCACCATATTTTTTTGGATTATTTTATTTCTTTGCTGAGGTCTTTTTTATAGAGATCATTGCAGTAGTACTAAAAAAAAATTCTTGGCAGTATGCTTGTTCACAATTTTTATCAGCTCCATGGCAACAATTTTTATTGAATGTTCTTTGCCTATATTTACTCTTTAAAAAATCTTTAGCTCCTCCTTTTATATCTTTGTCCAGATACATGGTCACATTTTGGACAAATTATATGCAGGAAATCTGTACAGAAGTACAGGTAGGGTTCTTTTCCATATTAGGAAGGTATCTCTTCTCTCTGTCTTTCTTTGAGTTCCTTAAGTTTTTACTTCTCACATTCAGCTCACAAAGCAGTCTCCCCTTTGCCCATTATCTTACTAACTCCCTGCTTTTTGTTCCTATGATTTTGCCTATTTGAGTTCTCATTTATCCATATTTCCACTTTTCAGAACCAAATACAGTCTAGAGATACTAGCCTTTGCCAACATCTGGCTCCATTCCAGTTTTGCAAACAAGAACATGGGTGAATTTTATACCTCTAGGTGTACCACATTCAAAGGAGAACTATGCTCTGCATATTTTCTTTGGGATCTGCACTCATGGGCTTACTCTGTCTACATCTTCCTGCATCCTGTTTGACCTTCACTATGTTTGGCAATTTTTCCTTCCATTATATATTTTAAGATTTCAAAAAATTTCTTCTTTTTTTTAACATGCCCTTTGTATTGGTATTTCATTTTTATATCTTCGCTTTTGGATGATTTTTGAAATAAGTGGGGAACACTCATATTTTATCTACTGTGTTTAATCTGAAAGTCTCTCAACTGGGGGTTATAGTGGAGCCTGTCATAGACATGTATTGTTTCTCTTTTATTGACTGTAATTTTGATGTTCTAAGACTTCCTATAAAACATAATTAAACAAACAAATTCCTATGTTGACACAGGCTGGCTACATATTTTGTGGGGCCTAGTGTAAAATAAATGTGAGAACCCCTACTCAAAAAGCAGGAAAAAGCTTTTCTTTTGTTGTCTCTTTCAACCTATTATGGTGTTCTTTATTGGCACTTAATGGTGTGGTACCTCAGGCATTATGATTCTCAAGGGGCGAGTACAAACTCTCACAGGTGCCTTGCGACTTGCTGCACAGGGCACACGCACCCACACCCAACCCTCTTGTGCTTAGGCTCCTGCCAAGGGCTAAGAGTGGCAGGAGTTGCTGTGTGGGCTGGGAGAGCCGACAATGGAGAACCTGTCTTGTGTAGGTGGGATGATAGAACTAGACATGAGCAGAACTTCAACCCAAGGAACATGCTCCAGTGTCCCATTGAACTCCACTTACAAAACACAAATTCAAAGATAAAATTACTGAGTTTCAGACTGTTGACTGCAGAGGATTAAACCCCAAATGTGAGATGCCTTCTGAGCATGAAGACCTATGTGATTACACAGCTTGCAAACCCATGAAGTCAGCCCTTCATGAGTTTACAAAGGAAAGTTTCAGTACAGACACATCATGAAATTTTACAGTATTTCATGTGCATTAGTGACAAATTCTTAGCCATTGCCAACATACACAAACTCCTTTAGTTAAACTGTATTTTAAAGAACCTTTTCCTTTTGGTCTTGCTTGCTTAGCTCATTCTCCTACAGCTTTGTTTCTGTCATCTTTGCTTTATTCAAAACCCATGTATGTATGAAGTATATCCAAACCCCCAGATCCAGGAAATCTATAGGCAAGTAAATTAACCTCTATTTATACCCCAAATGTATACAAAAGTTAACTCAAAATGGATTATAGGTCCAAATGTGAAATAAAAGTCTATCAAAATTCTAGAAGACCAAATAGGAGAAAATCTTCATGACCTATGGTTAGGAGAATGGTTCGTAGATATGACAACAAAAGCATGGTCCATCCAAGAAAAAAATGATATAATAGACCTCAAAAAAGATTTGCTCCATCAAAGACCCTATTAAAGGGATGAAAGGACAAGCTACAAATGAGGAGGAAATATTTGCAAACTGCATATCTGACAAAGGACTTGTACCTACAATATATATTTTTAAAACCTCTAAGCGCAACATAAAGAAAATGAACAATGCAATTAGAAAATGAGCAAAACATAGACATTTCACAGAAGGGAATATACAGATGAAAAACAAGCACATGAAAAGATGTTCAATATCATTAGCTATTAGGAAAATGCAAATTAAAGCCACAATGTGGTATCACTGCACTGCTATTAAGACATAAAATAAAAAATAGTGACTATAAAATGGTGGCAAGGATGCAGAGAAACTGGGTCTCTCATGCTTGCTGGTGGGAATGTAAAATGGCACAGCCACTCTGAAAATGAACATGATGGCTTCTTTAAAACAAACTAAAACTGCAACTAAATATATGACTCAGTAATTGTACTTCTTGATATTTATCAAAGAGGAATGAAAACCTAGGTCTGTACAAAATCCTGTATGCTATTGCTCATAGCAGCCCTAATTATTATAGCCAAAAATTGGAAACAACTCAAATGTCCTTCAACTGGTGAATGAATAAACAAATGGCACATCTATACAATAAAATTCTATTTAGTGATGCAAAAGAATAGTTAGTGGAGGCAGTACCTTGAACGCATCTCAAGGGCATTATGCCAAAGTAAAAAAAGCCATTCTCAAAAGTTAAAACACTGTCTGATAAAACATTTACACAGCATTTTTTAAATGATGAAATCATAGAGATGGGGAACATACTAGTGGTAGACGGGTGTTAGGGTTGGAAGAAGGGTGTAACCATTAAGGGGTATGTTAGAGTTCTCCAGGGAAACAGAACCAAAGCGTATGTGTACACATACACACATATGTGTATGCATGTATGTATACATATGTATTTGCATATGTGTATATACACACATAAAAAACAATATTTTTAGTAATTGACTTTCAGTTATGGAGGCTGAGAAATCTCATGATCTTCCATCTGCAAGCTAGAGATACAAGAGAGCTGGCGATACAATTCCGATATGAACCGAAGAACCAAGGCAGCCAATGGTATAAATTTCAGTCCAAGGGCAGAAAAAGGCCCATGTCCAGGTGACGCAGGCAGGCAGGAAGGGAAAGAATCTTCCCTTCCTCAGCTTCTTGTTCTATTCAGGGCCCTTAAGGGATTGGTTAACGTTCACTTACACTGGGGAGGGCAGTGCTCTTATTCTACTAATTCAGACGTTAATCTCTTCTGGAAACACTCTCCCAGACTCAGAAAAAATGCCTAATGAGATTCTGGGCATCCCATGACCCAGTCAAGTTGACACATACAATTAACCATTTCAAGGGGATGACATGAGGAAGCTTCTTTGTGGTGATGGGAATAATTCTGAATCACACACACACCCAGTGCAGGTAAACACTGCTGAGATCTGAATAAGGAATGTGCCTGAGTTAACAGTATCGTGCCAACATCACTTTACCAGTTTTGACAATGCATTATGTTTATTTAAAATATGATCTGTGGGGGAAGTTGGGTGAAGGGCACACAGAAACTTTCTCTACCATTCTCAATACTTCTTGTATTAAACTATATTGAAATTTTAAAAGTTATAATAAAAATAACAGATTAAAAAAAAACATGCAGATCCACTGACAGGCAGCTATTGAATCTACTATGACATGGTTAAGACACGTGTTTTACAAAGCCCAAATTTTTCTTAAGATGGATTCAGTAATCAAGTCAAACATAGTATGCATTCTGAGCTCTAAGATACCCAATACTATTTTCATCAATTACAAAAATATACTTGTATTCAAGTTTGTTTACCCTATACTCAGGCCATTTCTCTAACTTTCTGGACTCTCACCAAGGTGAAGATCATAGCATGTTTTTTGAATCCATATGCTTGTGATAAAATATAATAGTCTGGGATCACAGTTTATCAATGCCTATTAAAATGTTAGTGTAGGTGGCAGGATTTAGGAGGAAGTTATCAAAAATTTAAACCGTCACTGTTGATGTTCCTCCTCACCCTCCAAGAAGGGATTAGCTTTCCCTTTACTATTTAGAATAGTGATGGTTGGGATATAGATAATGAATTCCTTTGAGCAAATATTAGCAAAAGGTTTCATACCAAACTCTAAGGTATGTTCAGATTATATTCATATTCTTGGAGTTATCACTGCAGTGATAATAATGGGGATTATTGTTTATTGCATGCTTATTTTCTTCTAAGCTCAGGCTCAGTGTGGCACATACTAAAAGGAATAAGGAATGATCTTTAATCAAGAAGCTCCTGTTCTCATGCAGAAATTAAAACATGAAATAATCATAATCAGTGTGAAATTAGTTAGTTCTTAATCCTTAGCAGTAAGTTCATTTTTATGTACCTCTTTGTCCTCATCTGTGAAATGGAGGCACAAATAATACCTGTTTCACAGGTTCATAATGAGGATTTCAAAAGAAAATATATGTAAACGTTCTAGAACATTGGAAGTGTTCGATACATGATAACAGATATTCTTCTTATGTCAAGAGTGCTCAGTCATTTCCCAAAGCCTCACCTCTGGATTTGTTCAAACCAACCTTAACATGTCCTCTCTTTACAATGAAGAGCATGTTCTATTTTTGGTTAAATCTGGAAAACATGTTCCCAGTCCTTCTCAGGCCCAAAGTACTTCTATTGATTCAAAGTACAACTCCTCTAAATTTTCAGGGCAGAGTTTTTTGTAAGGGAGCCCTGACAGTGGAGGGTAGTGGTTGAAAGCAGGAGCATTGGAATAAACTTCATCCCTTCACTAGCTCTGTGCTCCTGGAAAAGAGACAGTCTTTCTGAGCCTGTTTCCTCATCTGTGAAATAAAGACCACAGTGATATTTCCCTCACAAGGCTGTCATGGAGCTTATGTGACACAGTGTTTCTAGCGTGCTTGCCAGTTTCCAACACTGAGTAGCTCTCAGATGCGTCCCTTCCCCACCAGCTCTGTAAGCAGAGGAATTCAGAACTGGTCCCAGTTCAGTCTCTCCCTTGCCAGAAAACTCTGCTGAGTCAAAGGTAAACATATTGATCATACACTGTTTTCCCTCCTTTGTACTAAAGTCACATTCATTGATTACATTTACGAAGTGGCACAGCTCCTAACAGGGTAGCTGTCGTTTAGTAGATGCTTCATAAATATCAGTTGACCGACTGCTAATGGATTACCAAGGATTAGTACATTTAGAACATGAAGGCTGATGGGGAATGTGTGATAATTTAGATATTTCTAAAGGAATAGTGTCTAAGTGCTATTACCAGTAAACTAAGGTCAGTTCTCTAGAATGTTCCTTCCACACTCCTACTGGCAAGGATCAGCCTGCTTGGCTCCATGTATTGACACTTCCAAGACTGCCTTTCATGTCCCTGTTAGCCAGAGCTACCTGCACAAAAATACATTACCTGGTTGGGGGACAGGGCATAAGAAAGAATGGTTTATCCTGCAGATCTAGGAGTTTATGAGGAGAAGATGAGATACATAGATACAGAAAAGGGGAAAGGGGTTGTAAATATACTTCTACTCAGCAGACAGGTTATGTTAGGGCACAACCACACAAGTTGCTTTTTTGGAGGTTTAGGAACAGAACCAGTGGGATTCTGTCCTCAGGATCAATACATACAACTGTATTATATAGGTATGGGCGCCTGACTTCAAGTTAGACACAGAAAAGTTTGAGCTTTAGATCTGCCATATCATTTCATTATTCTGAACCTTGATTGTCCTACTTTATTCACAAAGTCTGAGAAAGAATTTTAGGTAAGGTTCTTTAGACATTAACATCATTGAGAACACATAATTTGTAAGTGCTGTCTACTTACTAACACAGCTTACCAAGCATTGTGAAAGGATGGGGATGAAGTCTCCTGAGAGTTGAATTTCTCTGAGGTTTCAGTGTGAAGAGGCACCATTTATTCATAGCATTTACTCACAGGGATAGCAGGCCTGAGAGAGGATGGTGCTCACTGTATAGCTTTTCCACCAAGGGAGAAGCTACCTGTACAAATCACACATTGTAGAGATGAACACCAATGCAGGTTTCTGCCACCATGTCCAATCAGTTTCCCAAAACCCACAAATCCTGCAAGGGAATCTTGTAGAGCTGAATGTGCCAGTCAAAAGACAGGCTCTGGCCCAATTAATTCTCTCCATTGCCTAGCCTTTGGTATTATATTCACAACTGAACACCAAAGGGATGGCGTAAAAAGAAATACCTCTTAAAGGAGAGTCCTGCTCATTAAGGCAAAATCTAAGAAATAATCAGGCATTCTGATCTGAGGGCCTGCAAACATAATGGTGTTTGAATCATATTGCCCCCATGAACTTTTCAGCCCAGGCTAACTCCAAAGGCTATTGTTTCTAAGAGAGCGTTGTTGTTGTATTAAGGTATTCTAAAACTTGAAAAAATTCAAGGGAGTTTTATCCACATAAACAATGTTCTGCAAGAACTGAAAATAAAAGCAAGGAGCCCAGGAATGTCCTTCACAGATGCTGCTGTGTGATTAGGGATTTAGAAAGGTCTTGAGGTTGTCTTTGTATGGGGGGATGAGGAGAGTGGGTTGAGGAGGTGTAGAGGGCAACTCAGTATTATAATTCTAGAACTGTGCTTTCCAATACAGTAGCCAATATAAACATATGGCTATGTAAAGGTAAATAAAATTAAAATTTCTCTTTGGCTCACTAGCTCCATTTCTAGTTCTCAATAACCACATCGGGATAAGGGCTGTCATATCGGACAGCACAGATATAGAACTTTTCCATCATCCCAGAAAATCATATTGGACTAATCTAACCAGTATGCCAGCCCATACTCAGTTCATAATATCCAATTGTTTAGAGGGTCCTAAGTTATATTTTCTTTCATGTATTATTTGCTGTCAAACTTAAAACCAGCTTTCAGGGCTTAGCTCTAATACCACTCCTTTTAGGAATGTTCCCTAACTGTCCTGGTCAGAATTGAGAATATGTTTCAGAGACATGTTAGAATTTGCTCAATTTTTCCTTGTACTGCACATATTTCTGTCACCACTTCTATGAATAAGGAGCCCTTTGAGCAGAAATATTATTCCTTCTTTTCCAGCTTTATTGAGGTATAATTGACAAAAAAATATTGTGTATAGTTAAGATGTGCAAAGTAATTATTTGATATACCTATACCTTGTGAAATGCTTATCACACTTAAGCTAATCAACACATCTACCATTTCACATAATTACTTCCTTTTCTCCTGTGGTGAGAACACTTAAGAACTGCTGGCTTAGGGGTCCGAGATGGCACCATCAGCAAGGTCCTGGATGTCCTCCTCTCAAGGAGACACCAAATCGATAGCCACATATGAAACAATTCCCTCTGAAACATATCTGAAAACCAGATGAATAGCTCTTTCTGCACAAATGATAACAGGGACACATGGGGACGGGTAAGAGAGATGAGAGAGACGTTGTCTCACCAAAAACCCTGCGTCTAGCGTGGTGACCCACAGTTCGGAGGGATCTTGCAAATCAAGAGCTTCTCTCTGAGGAAGGAGTTCATACCCCACATCAGGCACTGCAATCCTTGGAACCTGCACTAGAGACATGAGCCCCCAAAACATCTGTCTTTGAAAACCAAACAGGCTTAAGACCAGGAGACCTAAGGGCTATGGGGAACTGAGATGCTGTCCTTAATGGGTTCTCATGCAGACTCACTTGCCCTGGAACCCGGTACAAAAGCAGCACTTTGCAAAGTACCTGCAGTGTATTTGAAGGAGGTTAATTTGCTAATCTTAAAGTGTCTGCTGAAAGGGCAGGGGCCTATTGGGACTGTGTCCAGGGATGGAGGCACTGGCAGTCACCATGTTTGCATTGTACCTCTGCCTTAGTAAAACCAGTGTGAATGGCATCTCCCTGTGCTCTCCTGCTGCCTTGGTACAGTTCTTTGGCATCTCCCAGAACAGAGCTTATACACTCATGCCCATTGATGGACGAATGGATAAAGAAGATGTTGTACATAAACACAATGAAATACTACTCAGTCATAAAAAGAAGGAAATTCTGCCATTTGTGACAACATGGATAGATCTTGAGGGTTTTATGCTAAGTGAAATAAGTCAGAGAAACACAAATATCATGTGATTTCACTTATATGTGGAATGTAAAATACAAAACAAATGAACAAGCAAAACAGAACTAAACAAAACTCATAAATACAGAGAACAGAAATGTGGTTGCCAGAGGGGAGGGACACTGGGGAGTGTCTGAAATGGGTGATGGGGGTCAAGAGGTACAAACTTCCAGTTATGAAATGCACAAGTCCTGGGGATGTAATGTAAAGCATGGGAAATATACTTACTAATACTCTGTTGCGTATTTGGAAGTTGCTAAGAGTAGATCTTAAAAGTCCTCATCACAAGGAAAAGAATTGTAACTTTGTGTGGTCTATCGCTGTATGGTAGCTAGACTTACTGTGGTGACCATTTCACTGTATATACAAATATCAAATCAGTATGTCATACACCTAAAATTATAAAATGTATGTCAGTTATACTTCAATGTAAAAAAGGAAATACTAATAAAAAAGTCTAAGCAAATTTTAGTTAGATGATACAGTATTGTTCACTTAGTTACTATGATGTATATTAGATTCCAGAATTTAATGTTATCACTGAAAATTTGTATCTTTTGAGCAACATCTACCCATTTCCCCCACCACCTAGTCCCTGGGAATTACCATTCTATTCTGCTACTGTGAATGTGACTGTTGTAGATTCCAGAAGTAAGTGAGATGATGCCGTATTTGTCTTTCTGTGTCTGGGTTTTTTCATTTAGTGTAATGTTCTCCCTTTTCATCCATGTTGTCACAAATGCAGGATTTCCTTTTTTGTGGCCAAGTAGTATCTATGTTCTCTTGCATCACATTGAACTTCTTTGAGATGATTATTTTGAATTCTTCGTCAGGCAATTCACAGATCTCCACTTTCCGGGGTTGATTGCTGAGGTCTTGTTAGTTTTCTTTGGTGGTGTGTTTGACAGTTTCTTTGTGATCTTTGTAGCCTTTGCATTCGGGTGTCAGCATTTGATGGGTAAACTCCTCTTCCAGTCTCACAGACTGTTTTCAGCAGGTGAAGATCTACCTTCTTATATCAGGTTCCTGGACTGATGGGATTGCTTCTAGGGTCACAGCTGAGCAGCGCTGGGACTAAGCAATGTGGATGCTGCTGGGTCGGCAATGAGGTCCATGCTTGTCGGGCCTGTTACTGGGGGCAAGGCTGAGCCTGGACTCTGTATAGTCCCTGCATGAATAGAACTGCCTCCAGGGCCTGGGTCAGTAGGGCTGGTACTGGGACAAAAGTCCACTTAGGGGTCCACAGTTGGGAATGCAGACAGCAGGCATGTTACCAGGTATGTAGATGTGTTTGATTCCTGCCAGCTCCTTGGGGGGGCCATGTGGGTCCTGGGTGGGTCTCTTCATGAGCAGGCATGGCTCTGGCTCACAGCTGGGAGGGATGGGAGCCAAGTCACAGGGCCACCTCAGAATCTCCAGGTGGACTGAGGTTTGTGGTCCTGTCTCTAGGGACAAGGATGGGATATGTCCTGCTGAGTCCCTGTGAGGGCAAGCATTCTCCTGGACCACAGTTTGGAGGGGCTGGAGCTGAGTTTTAAGGATTCTTGAAAATCTGAAGTTGGACCAAGATTGGCAGGGCTGCCTCTGGGCGCACAGATGGCTGTTTCTCCTGGTGGGTCCCTGGGTTGACAGGACTAGTCTCAAACCATGGCTGGGAGGGCAGCTAGAAGTGAAATCCAGGGCTGCTTCAATATCCACAGTCAAATAAAAGTCAGGAGTTACCCAAATCATGGTCAGGTAGGGCTCCTTTCAGGTTCCCTAGTGGATGGTGCTAATAGCAAACCAAGGCAAAACACGGTGACAGTCAAAGTCAGAGAGATGGGGCTGTTCCTGGGACCACAGTTGGTGAGCCTGCTACCTGGGAGTGATCCTGCCTTCTCAGAATGGCTATGTTCAGTGTTGGGCTCCACTAGTGCTTTGTAACCTCGTACCTGGCTCCTAAAGCCCCTGCAAAGACACTTTGTCTGTGGATGGCTACCAAATTATTGTTGCTCTGGGGGGAATGAATAGGGGACCTGCTATCCCATCATCTTCTTGATGTCACTCCATGAAACTTATTCTTTAAGAGTATTTTCTGTACACACACACTGAGGTACAAAATTTAAACTAATTTTAGTTTTCTAATTTTACCAGGCATCAGAATCAGAAGGCCTGTTAAAACACAGATTTCTGCGTCTCATCCTCAACTTCAGATTTTCTGATATAGCAGGTCTGGATTAAGTCCCACAAATGTGCATTTCTAACAAGTCCCGGGGTGTTGCTGCTACTACTACTCTGCAGACTACACTGTGAGACCCACCAAATCAGTTCATCCTACCAATCCCCAGGCATTGAAACCCACAAGAGCCCCTAAATATGGCCAGCTCTGAGTTTCAGCCTTCAAATTGCTAGATCTTTCACTCATTCAGGATGGAGGAATAGAAGCCTTCAAGATTCTTTACTACAATATTAGCCTTTCATTGTTTAATGAAAAGTACTGCCGAGTCTTAGGGACAAGAAAGCTGACTAGAGGAAGCGACTCCTTACAACCTAAACCTAGTCCAAATTGGAGATTCCTGCCCTAACTGGGTATGATTTCTTTGCTTCTAAACTTAAACTACCTACCTACTGCAAACCCTAAAATGGTCAAACTCACATTTGTTTTGAAGTAACACTTTCTTGCAAACAGTCTTATTGGTGTCTGGCTCCAGGGTATAATACAGCAGATCATAACATCTTTCTTTATAAATCAGAGGAGTCTGTTTCTAAAAACCCATAAGAATTACAGAGAAAAGTAAAAGGCAAATATTTCCCTCACTTACATGCCACTTTTTTGAGTTGCAACCTTTGAAAGTTTTTCCAAACCAGTGGTCATATGTGAGAAAGGGTTGCATGCAGCAACACCACTGTATTATACATTACTGATTATTCTATCATCCAGTTAGCTCTCTCCATTAACTTGTTATAGATTTGAATGATTATTTTTATTTAATTCACTAAATTAGTCAATGAGTTGGCATTTACATATACTTGCCAAGCAAGTGTATATGAAAATAACGGAGAGAGGGGAAGGAGGTACCACTCGTTGAGCAGCTTCTATTAAACCAAGCACAATCCTCTAGACAATTTATATATATATCAACTCATATGACCAGCATTAATTTGCATAGTCGGGATTATTATCCTTTCATCATATATGAGACAACACAAACTCTGATGTATTAAACAATTAGATCATGGCTATAAAGTTTTCCAAAAAAATAGAAGAGGAGGGAATACTTCCAAACTCATTCTATGAAGCCAGCATCACTCTAATACCAAAACCGGGCAAAGACCTCACCAAAAAAGAAAATTACAGACCAATATCCCTGATGAACGTAGATGCAAAAATACTCAACAATGTATCAGCAAACCGAATTCAACAATACATCAAGAGGATCATACACCATGATCAAGTGGGATTCATCCCAGGGATGCAAGGATGGTACAACATTCGAAAATCCATCAACATCATCCACCACATCAACAAAAAGAAGAACAAAAACCACATGATCATCTCCATAGATGCTGAAAAAGCATTTGACAAAATTCAGCATCCATTCCTGATTAAAACTCTCAACAAAGTGGGTATAGACGGCAAGTACCTCAACACCATAAAGGCTATATATGACAAACCCACAGCTAACATCATTCTTAATGGCGAGACGCTGAAAGCTTTTCATCTAAGATCGGGAACAAGACAGGGATGCCCACTATCTCCACTGTTATTCAACATAGTACTGGAGGTCCTAGCCACAGCAATCAGACAAAACAAAGACATACAAGGCACCCAGATTGGTAAAGAAGGAGACAAATTGTCACTATTTGCAGATGACATGATACTGTACACAAAAAACCCTAAAGATTCCATTCCAAAACTACTAGAACTAATATCTGAATTCAGCAAAGTTGCAGGATACAAAATTAACACACAAAAATCTGTTGCTTTCCTATACACTAATGATGAACTAACAGAAAGAGAAGTCAGAAAAACAATTCCATTCACAATTGCATCAAAAAGAATAAAATACCTAGGAATAAACCTAACAAAGGAAGTGAAACACCTGTACTCTGAAAACTACAAGACACTCCTAAGAGAAATTAAAGAGGACAGTAACAAATGGAAATGCATCCCATGCTCTTGGCTAGGAAGAATAAATATTGTCAAAATGGCTATACTACCTAAAGCAATCTACAGATTCAATGCAATCCCTATCAAACTACCAACAGCTTTCTTCAATGAACTGGAACAAATAATTCTAAAATTCATATGGAACCACAAAAGACCCCGAATAGCCAAATCAATCCTGAGAAGGAGGAATAAAACAGGGGGAATTACACTCCCTGACTTCAAGCTCTACTACAAAGCCACAGTAATCAAGACAATTTGGTATTGGCACAAAAACAGACCCACAGACCAGTGGAACAGAATAGAAAATCCAAACATTAACCCAAACATATACAGTCAATTAATATTTGATAAAAGTGCCTTGGATATACAATGGGGAGATGACAGCCTCTTCAGCAGCTGGTGTTGGAAAACCTGGACAGCTACATGTAAGAGAATGAAACTGGACTACTGTCTAGCCCCATACACAAAGGTAAACTCAAGGTGGATCAAAGACCTGAATGTAAGTCATGAAACCATAAAACTCTTAGAAAAAAACATAGCAAAAATCTCTTGGACATAAACATGAGCAACTTCTTCATGAACATATCTCCCCGGGCAAGGGAAACAAAAGCAAAAATGAACAAGTGGACTATATCAAGCTGAAAAGCTTCTGTACAGCAAAGGACACCATCAGTAGAACAAAAAGACATCCTACAGTATGGGAGAATATATTCATAAAAACGTATCTGATAAAGGGTTGACATCCAAAATATATAAAGAACTCATGCACCTTAACAAACAGAAAGCAAATAATCCAATTAAGAAATGGGCAGAGGGACATGAATAGACACTTCTCCAAAGAAGAAATTCAGATGGCCAACAGGCACATGAAAAGATGCTCCACATCGCTAATCATCAGAGAAATGCAGATTAAAACCACAATGAGATATCACCTCACACCAGTGAGGATGGCCAACATCCAAAACACAAACAACAACAAATGTTGGCGAGGATGTGGAGAAAAGGGAACCCTCCTACACTGCTGGTGGGACTGCAAATTAGTTCAACCATTGTGGAAAGCAGTTTGGAGGTTCCTCAAAAAACTCAAAATAGAAATACCATTTGACCCAGGAATTCCACTCCTAGGAATTTACCCTAAGAATGCAGCAGCCCAATTTGAAAAAGACAGATGCACCCCTATGTTTATTGCAGCACTATTTACAATAGCCAAGAAATGGAAGCAACCTAAGTGTCCATCAGTAGATGAATGGATAAAGAAGATGTGGTACATATACACAATGGAATATTATTCAGCCATAAGAAGAAAACAAATCTTACCATTTGCAACATGGATGGAGCTAGAAGGTATTATGCTCAGTGAAATAAGCCAAGCCGAAAAAGACAAGTATCAAATGATTTCACTCATATGTGGAGTATAAGAACAAAGAAAAAAATACTGAAGGAACAAAATAGCAGCAGACTCACAGAACCCAAGAACGGACTAATAGTTACGAAAGGGAAAGGGACTGGGGAAAATGGGCGGGAAGGGAGGGATTAGAGGGAAAAAGGGGCATTACAATTAGCAGATATAATGTTGGGGGGGGCACGGGGAGGGCAGTACAACTCAGAGAAGACAAGTAGTGATTCTATAGCATCTCACTATGCTGATGGACAGTGAGTGTAATGGGGTTGTTGGGGGGGACCTGATGAAGGGGTAGTTTAATAACCGTAATATTGCACATGTAATTGTAGATTAATGATAATAAAATAAATTATATTACAAAAATAAAAATAAAAATAATAGGCTGTTGGACTGAAAAAAAAAGAATGGACATCACTATAGATCCCATGGACATTAAAATAATAAAGAAACAGTATGAACAATTCTATGCCCACAAATTTTATAACATAGATGGAAGAACTATTTGAAAGATACAATTTACCAAAACGCATACAAGAAATGAATAATCTGAATAGGCCTAATCTCAATAGGCTTGTATCTGTTAAAGAAATGAAATGATCATATCAAAAGATGCAGAAAATAGATCTGAAAAAAACAATAACCACTCATGATTAAAATCTCAGTAAACTAGGATTATAGGGGTATTTCTTCAGCTTGATAAAGCACATCTTCTAAAAACCTGCAGCTACAGTCATATCCAATGGTAAGAAATTCAAAACTTTCCCACAAAGATCAAGAATAAGGTAAGGATGTGCCTTCTCTTCACAGCGTTTTCAAAACCATATTATAAGTCCTGGCTAATGAAATAAGACAAGAAAAAGAAATAAAAGGCATACAGGCTGGGAAAAAATAAAACCGTGTTTGTCTACAGATGACATGATCATTTATCAAAATCTGAAAGAATCAACAAAAAAAATTTAGAATAAGTGATCACAGCAGGTTTGTGGGAGACAAGGTTCATATGCAAAAGTTCACTGCTTCCTGTATACCAGCAATGAACAAATAGGCTTTGAAATTAAAAACACAATTAGCACCCCTACAAATGAAATACTTAAGTATAAATCTAACAAAATATGTACAGAGCTATCTGAGAATTCAGTCACTCCTGACCTCTTCTACCTCTACCACCCTGTTTCTCACACAATATATTGTCGCCTCTCCTGATCACTATAAGAGATTCTTAACTGGTCTCTTTGCTTCTATGTTTGACCCTTTTTTCTCCTCACTGTAGCCAGGGTAATTCCAAAATTAGATAATGTCTCTCCTTTGTTCGAAACCTCACTTCACAATGAGGAAAGCCAGTATTTTCACAATGGCCTCAAAGGTCCTGTGTTCCTCTCTAACCTCATATTCTACTACTTTCCCCCATGCTTACTCTGCTGCAACCATGTAGACTCCTTTCTGTTCCTTAAACATGGTCCCACCCTTGGAGCTTTATACTGCTATTTCCCCCAAATACCCAGAAGGATCAGCATTTACTTCCTTCATGTCCAATATCATCTTATATGGATACCTTCTCTGAACATCCTATGTAAAACAGTAACAACCCTAACCACACCCATCCCATACTCTTCCCATATTTATTTTTTCAATGCACTTAAATACTGACATACAACATATTCTGTATTTGTATATTCTGTCCCAATCCCCCTCCCTAACTAGAATGTTACAGAGATTTTTGGGCATTTTGTTTATTAGTGTATCCTTGGCCCCTAGAACTGTGCCTGGCATACAGTAGATATTCAAATCATTACTGAATGAATAAAAATACATAAGCCATCTCCCAACATTAATCTCCCATAAACGAAAAACATTTCAATATGAAACCCATTCTTGATCATTCCTATACTAATGTATTAGTCTGTTAAGTAACTGCAGGTAGATTACTCAACTCAGTTTATCCATAACAAATCTTTTGTTCATCTTATTATTTGGGTGTGGTTTTTCTAACAAAAAGAACTTTATTGATGAACCCATTTTCTTTTACTCATTTCCAGGACTACTGGTCATTATTCATATTATAGTTATTCAAGTAAGCAAGTTAAAAATCACAAACTCCCAGAAAATCAATTCAGAAAAGTAGAGAACATGGCTTTAGAGCATGAGTTTGCAAACTTTCTACAGAGTTAGAAAGTAAAAATCTTAGGCTCTGCGGAACACATACATACAGTCCCTGTTTTTTATTACAACCCTTTATTAATATAAAAATCATTCTTAGTTCCTGAATTTACAAAAACAGGTTGTCTTGGTTCCTGAACATACAAAACCAGGCTAAATGGATCTGACCCAGGAGTCACAGTTTGACAACCCTGGTTCAGAGAAATGTCCTAAGTGTTTAGTCTAGTGTTTGCAGACAACCAAGATACATGCCTAAGAATACCTAAGTAAGGCATTAAAAAAGGCAATTAAGAAAGCATGTTACACGGACAATTCTCAAATTTTTCCTGAGTTATAAAAGTGTAGTTTTGTCTTAGGCCAGAAAAACTTTTATTAGAATGAACATTACTCAAAGTATTTCAAAGCAAACCAAAAGTGACTTCTAGATAATCCTTCTAAATAAATTTCTTTCATAAATTAATGGTTGAGCTTATGACATTTATACTATCTTTTATAAGTAAGAAAACTCATAACAGTACCTCATACAGAAATATATTTAGATTCTTAAAGATAAGTTTTTTAAGATGAAATCGACAAGTTTTAAGATTTTTACCTGCCACAATGTTCCCAGAACGTGCCACAACTTTGAATCCATCAGCTACTTTGTCTACACTATCTCCATGGGTAAGCAAAACAATTTCTTCCTTCTGAAGACCCCTAAGCATACAAGAAATAAAACACAACACATAAATATCTTTATTAAAAACATGATCAATGGATTCTTTTGCTTTGCTTTTTCCAGCTTTATTGAGATATGACTGACATTAAACACTGTGTAAGTCTAAAGCATACAACATAGTGATTTGATATACATATGCATTTAAATGATTACCACAGTAAGGTTAGTTAACACATCCATCACTTTTGTGGTGAGAACATTTAATATCTACTCTCAGCAACTTTCAAGTATACAATACAGTGTTAACTGTAATCATCAGGCCTGTACATTAGATCCCTAGAACTTATTCATCCTATAACTGAGTTTGTTCTTTTGCTTATAAATATTAGCTTGCCATATGTATAAATCAAGAAAACAGAAAAAAATATGTAACAGTGCAACACTGCTGGAATTTTTTGTCAATAAAAGAATATTAAATATCAAAAAAGGTAATTTATAAAAGTCTGAAAATCTCAAAACCAATATAAAAATGATGATATAGCCACACCAAAAAAAAATAATTTCAAGAGGCTACAAAATAATAATTTTAACATATCTCTATTGGGATTTATTTTAAGAACAGAAGGCACTTCAGTGATCTTAATACTTCATTCAGTAGTCTTATATCGCTAAGTATATAGGTAAGTCTTATATCGGTAAGGCATTAAGAACAGGAAACAACCTAAGTGTCCGTTAGTAGATGAATGGATAAAGATGATGGGGTACATATACACAATGGAATATTATTCAGCCATAAAAGAAAGAAATCCTACCATTTGCAACAACATGGATGGAGCTGGAGGGTATTATGTTCAGTGAAATAAGCCTGGCAAAGAAAGACAAGTGCCAAATGACTTCACTGATTTGCAGCAGACTCACAGACTCCGAGAAGGAACTAGTGGTTGCCAAAGGGAAGGGGTTGGGGAGGGTGACTGAGGAGGGAAAAGGGGATTAAGGGACACTATAATTCACAATCACAATATCAGTAGGTTACGGGGAAGACAGTACGGTACAGAAAAGACAAGTAATGACTCTATAGCATCTTACTACACAGACAGTGACTGCAATGGGTAGGGGTCAGGGCTTGATAATATGGATGAATGTTGAAACCACAATGTTGTTCATGTGAAGCCTTCATAAGACTGTATATCAATGATATTTTAATAAGAAAAACAGAAGGCATTTCAGTGATCTTAATACTTCATTCAGTAGTCTTATATCAATAAGTAATAGTACTACTAATAATATTAGTAGCTACCTTGTAGCTACGTATAGTATAAATATATGTAAGTTATGGGTAAAACAAACACCAAATAATATAATTAGGAACTGAGATTTTTCAGCTTCAGAGTAGGAAGACATAAAATCTAAAGAGGTAAAACCCTATAATCTTACATCTTAATTAGAAATAACAGTGTACACTAATGATTTTGTTTTCTTTCAAAAAGAATACATACCACCTAACTCCCTCACCAATTTTTAAATAGATTAGAGTTATAGCACCTAATCTATTATCTAGCAATAAAATCAATTAATACATTTGCAGTATCAAAAAGATAATACACCAGGCACAGTTATGCTCAACACAGAGAAAGTGGAGGGAAACACAACACATATTTAGTAATATGTAATACTGTAAGTTATATATATATGTACAATAGTAATATTTAGTCCAACAAATTGGTAGTTTGCTAAGTACCCATCACGAACATGGTCAGGGAAGAGGTACATAAATGCATTTGGTAAATGATGGGCATTATTCATTTGCCTTACCTGGTACACTAATGTTTAGAATCACACTCCACCAAAGAGTGAAAAGGGAAAACTACAAATGTTGGGATCACAGTATGCAATCCCACAAAGGGGTCCAGCACCGCACAGGCGCATGTTGATTATGTCATAAGGGCTTCCTTTACTCCTTATTAGCATCTCCACTACCCTCTGCTGTCTTGACACTAACTGAAATTATACCTTTGGCCACTACTGTGCCTTTAATTTTGTCTAAGAAGTACAGAATCTCCAGTTTTGAAGAATAAAAATCCCAACTTAAAAATAATCTACTACTATTCTTATTCATCTAAAAATAACTACAATACCTGAATAATGAGCATGTGTTATCCACACTAATACTGAAGACTCCATCTTCTCGGACACTTTTTTTGTGCACAGTTCCTCCAAATACTTTATTCATCATCTGTTCAAAGAGAAAATAAATCGATGTTAATATAAATCAAAAGAAAATTGCCCATTTTCTTATGCTAATTTAATAATTTGTATTCCTGTTTTCAGGATATCTGTTATGTTGTGCTCCCAAAATAAAGGGAGTTTGATAAATGTAAATAACTTGATGTTATCTTATATAATTATAGTTATTAAAAGGCACAGTTATAAAACAAACCTAGATTGGAAATCTGACCTGACGTTAATTCCTGCTAAACACTGGCAGACTTTCCATTTGATGTACTTTAATTAGTTCACCTGTTAAAAATAGAGATTTCCTTAATATTTACATATGAGTTTAATTTAAAAGCATTTAAAAAAGCACTTTGAGCTTAGAAAAAGCTAAAGCAGACAGTAAGAAGAGCTGTGATATTAAAACTAGACAGGTATAAATTTCTCCAAGCCATTTAATCTTTGGCCTGAAAGGAACAGTCTGAAACCCTGCAGAAGGCTGTGCTATGGAGATGGGATAAGCAAGAAAATCTGGTCTTCCTATTAAACTCAAAATCCCCTACACCTACAGACTCTTTTATTTCAAATGGACTCTTGATTCTGTCCCACCTTGTGTCAATCAACCTTTTCTTGTTTATCATTTACATTTGCCCCAAATCCCCTCCACCACCCAACATAAAATAAATACACACAAGATTTTCACAAATATTAAGTCTGCACTGATATAAACACAAGTGAACTTGCTTTGTCTGTTCCATAAAAGGTGTCATAAGATATCTGTCATACAAGTACCTCAACATAATAAAGGCCATATATGACAAACTCACAGCCAACATCATACTTAGCAGTGAGAAGCTAAAAGCCTTTCCTTTAAGATTGGAAACAAGACAAGGATGCCCACTCTCTCCTCTTTTATTCAACATAGTTGTGGAGGTCCTCACCATGGCAATCAGACAACACCAAGAAATAAAAGGCATCCAGATTGGTAAAGAAGTTAAACTGTTACTGTTTGCAGATGACATGATATTGTACATAAAAAACCCTAAAGACTCTACTCCAAAACTAATAGATCTAATATCTGAATTCAGCAAAGTTGCAGGATACAAAATTAATACACAGAAATCGGTTGCATTCCTATACACTAATGATGAACTAGCAGAAAGAGAAATCAGGAAAACAATTCCATTCACAATTGCACCAAAAAGAATAAAAATACCTAGGAATAAACCTAATCAAGGAAGTGAAAAACCTATACTCTGAAAACTACATGACATTCATGAGAGAAATTAAAGAAGATACCAATAAATGGAAACACATCCTGTGCTCATGGATAGGAAGAATTAATATTGCCAAAATGGCCATCCTGCCTAAAGCAATCTGCAGATTCAATGCAATCCCTAACAAAACACCAACAGCATTCTTCAACGAACTTGAGCAAATAGTTCTAAAATTCACATGGAACCACAAAAGACCCCAAATATCCAAAGTAATCCTGAGGAGGAAGAATAAAGCAGGGGGGATTACACTCCCTGACTTCAAGCTCCACTACAAAGCCACAGTAATCAAGACAATTTGGTACTGGCACAAGAACAGACCTATAGACCAAGGTTAACAGACTGGAGAGCCCAGATATAAACCCAAGCATATATGGTCAATTAATATATGATAAAGGAGCCATGGATATACAATGGGGAAATGACAGCTTCGTCAACAGCTGGTGTTGGCAAACCTGGAGAGCTACATGTAAGAGAATGAAACTGGTTTATTGTCTAACCCCTACACAAAAGTAAACTCAAAATGGATCAAAGACCTGAATGTAAGTCATGAAACCATAAAACTTTTAGAAGACAACACAGGCAAAAATCTCCTGAATATAATCATGAGCAACTTTTTCCTGAACGCATCTCCTTGAGCGAGGGAAACAAAAGCAAAAATGAACAAATGGGACTACATCAAACTGAAAAGCTTCTATATGGCAAAGGACACCATCAACAGAACAAAAAGGCATCCTACAGTATGGGTGAATATATTTGTAAACGACATATCTGACAAGGGGTTAACATCCAAAATACATAAAGAACACACATGCCTCAACACCCAAAAAGCAAATAACCCAATTAAAAAATGGGCAGAGGATATGAACAGACAATTCTCCAAGGAAGAAATTCAGATGGCCAAGAGGCACATGAAAAGATGCTCCACATTACTAATTACCAGGGAAATGCAAATAAAAACCACAATGAGATATCACCTCACACCAGTTAGGATGGCCAGAATCGAAAAGACTAAGAACAACAAATGCTGGCAAGGATGCGGAGAAAGGGGAACCCTCCTACACTGCTGGTGGGAATGTAAGGTAGTTCAACCATTGTGAAAAGCAATATGGAGGTTCCTCATAAAACTAAAAATAGAAATACCATTTGACCGGGGAATTCCACTCCTTGGAATTTACCCAAAGAATACCCAAAGTTCTCAGATTCAAAAAGACATATGCACCCCTATGTTTATTGCAGCACTTTTTACAATAGCAAGATATGGAAGCAACCTAAGTATCCATCAGTAGATGAATGGATAAAGAAGAGGTGGTACATATACACAATGAAATACTACTCAGCCATAAGAAAGAAACAAATCCTACCATTTTCAACAACATGGATGGAGATGGAGGATATTATGCTCAGTGAAATAAGCCAGGTGAAGAAAAACAAGTACCAAATGATTTCCCTCATTTGTGGAGTATAACAACGAAGCAAAACTGAAGGAACAAAACAGCAATAGGCAGACTCCAAGAAGGGACTAGAGGTTACCAAAGGGGAGGGGTGGGGAGGGAGAGAGAAGGGGATTGACGGGTATTATGATTGGCACACAAGGTGTGAGGGGGATCATGGGGAAGACAGTGTAGCACAGAGAAGGCAAATAGTGACTCTGTGGCATCTTACTATACTGATGGGCAGTGACACGATATGGAGGTGGACACGATAATATGAGTGAATGTAGTTACCACATTGTTTTTTCCTGTGAAACCTTCATAAGAGTGTATATCAATAATACCTTAATAAATTAAAAAAAAGATATCTGCTATAACAATACATGATACAGGTTGACCCAACCCCCAACAGAAGAAGAGCAGGCAGAGGGCTAAATAAATGTTCATTCTTACAATGCACAGTGGCACATGCTTCAAAACCATCAGAAAATGCTGTCCGTTATATTCTTCTCTTAGACATTGACAATAAACCTTCTTGCAATAAAGGTTTGGGTTAAGTCCAGCAAGAAAGAAGCTTGCTAACCCTTGCTTGCACCTAGTATTTCCTAAACTAAAGACTCAGACATAAAACGCTTCCCACAGCACATTAACTACCATGCAGTTTAGGAAACATTGCTCCTGTCTAATCAATCAGTCCCCTTGCCTGCAGTCTGGCCCATCTTCTAGTCTATATTCTAGAGATCTGCCATTGCTAGCTACTAAAATGTAAATATGATTGTTAGTCCATGTTTAGTTCTTCAGTGGCACCCTAGCATCTATCTACAGCAGGGGGTGATAAATTTTTCCTGTAAAGAGCCAGAGTACATATTTTAGCCTTTGCAGGGCCTACTGTCTCTGAAGCAACTATGCAACTCTTGCCGTTGTAGCGTAAACCATTTATAAACAATACTTAAAGGAATGGATATGTCTGTATTCCAATAAAGCTTTAGTAATAGGCACTGAAGTTTGAATTTCACTTAATTTTCACAAGTCACAAAAGATTTAATTCTTTTTTTTTTAATTTTATCCCAATCATTTAGAAAGGTAAAAACTATTCTTAGCTCGCAGATCATACAAAAACAGGCAGTGGGCCAAACTTGGCAGCAGGCTGTAGTTTGCTAACCCTTTGTCCAAAGATGAAGTCCAAGTCTCTTACATTGAACAAAGACTTTTTATTACATAGACCCTCTCTAATCTCACCTCTCTCATCTTCCTGCTCATTCTCTCCTCCAGCTATCCAAGCTAGTGTAATTTCCAAAACTGACCATGTTTCCTCCCCATGTCTTCAGGTGTATTCACTGTCCCAGGGACCTAACAAAGTATGTGGCCCAGAGCAGTTATTCAAATTTGCTGGATGAGAAATGAATGCTTTCTTGTACATACTCAGTGAACCTTGTGCATCTCTGCCTCTCCTAGTTTGCTGTTCTTAATTAGAAGACAGCTGAATGGTCAACATAACCAAAGCTGTTGGAACGCGACATAATTTAAAAGCCCACAAAGTCTAAGTTAAAGATTCATGCAAAGTCAAGGGCTTGCAGTAAAATTTAAAGCAATCTCACCCATTCAAAAGGCTTTCCTGCTTATCTCTGGCTCCTGACTATGCTAGTTAAGGTTGAAAGTGTAAGAAGCTGAACGACCACCTAAGTGTGTGCTTGTAGGAGGAGGGATGACTTTACATATTATAAAACAGTTAATTTTCTTGCTGAATTTTGTTTTAAATTGTATTCTATTTTGACTTAAGGAAATGGTTCTCAATATGGATTTCTGATAACCCCAAAGTACCAAATACCCCACAGAAACCCAGGTAGTACTCCAGGTCTACCAACCCAACCAGATCAGCTTCTCTTTCACCATCTCTATGCCAACCTTTTACAAGAAGGTTTAGATTTGGGAGGGATAAAGGAAAGGAAAGTCTGCTAATAAAAATAATTTGACAAAACCTTGTGGGAGTGTATAAAGAAACCAAATGTATATAAAAAATATACCTCTTAGAGTGATTGAAAAAAAAAAGAAACAAAATGAAATTTTAAAACATGACGAGACAAGTCACAATCTGCAATATGTATAATTGGCAAAGTATCCAATATACATCAACACAATAAACAGAAACAATGGGGAAAAATCATAAACAAGCTTTTACAATAAAGCATATACTAATAGCAAATAGACATAAAATCTTACAATAAGGAAAATGAACATCAAGACTACATGTGACCCCATTTAACACCTCTTCAGGTGGCAAAACAAAAACAAAAACAAAAACAAAAAACCCTGACCATGTCAAGGCTTGGCAGGGATACAGAGCACAAGGAATTTTTACATACTGCTGTGGGAATATAATTTGGAGGGAAATATTACCTAGTGAAGCTGAGACTCAGAATTTCAACTCATGGCAATCCAAGAGAAAAGTTTTGTGTATGTATAGAACTGGAAGAAAAGTAGAAAAATATTGATGGTAGTACTGCCTATTATAGAAAAAACTGGAAAAAGACCAGGAATACTAGCAGTGGAATGTATAATTTGTGCTATATTCAAACAATGAATTCAATAGAGGAAATAACTTACAATTAAATCTATTAAGATGAATTAATCTCAGAACCAAAGCTGAAAATAATACATTCAGTAGGATTTTGTTTACATAAAGGTCAATGGGCAAAAACTAAATAATACATTACTTAGCGATATAAACTTGAGTATAAATCTACAAATTCAGGAAGAGTTTTACCTCTAGTGGGAAGAGTGAAGAATGTGAATGGAGAAAAGTATAAAGGGAGTTTCAAAAGTTCTAATATTCTATTTCTTAAGCTGAGGCGGGGGGTGAGGGGAGGGGTCAATCAGTAGAGATAAAGGGAGCAAGGAGCAGGACAGACTTTTTTCTTCTAAAGCAAAGAATTACCAGGAAGCAATGAGAAAGGCTCTGATAATTGAGTCAAATTAATGGGAAAAGATGGTATATATGACACTGAAATACTAAAATTTCAGGATGCCATGGAGGAGCATGGGGGGCAAAGGTACAAAATAGAGTGAGACCTTTGGTGCTAAAATTACCCAAACTATAGTCACTAAGAAGTGGCAGTCCTTTACAAACAGCTTATTAGCGAGATGGTATCATCTACGTTAGTATTTTATGAAAAGACAGTAATTTCTGCCCAAACGACCAAGACTAGCCTATTCCATTATCCTACTATAAAAGTTCAGAAGACATAAAAAAGTATAGAAGACATTAGATGTACTAAAAAACGCAAAATTTTTATTTTTGCTCTGAGTATTTTAATAATACTCAGAGTTATTGCTCTGGCAACTAAAAGATCCCTAACAATTGACAGAAAAATGTGGTCTTACAATTATATGGGGGACTGACATAATGGAGAAACAGACAGCCATTATCACTTAAAGAAGAATTTTCCAGACCTATTTCACTGTCAGTCCTAAAAAAAAGGTCTCATGAGACTTTTCCTTACAAAATGTTATAATGCCTCTCAGTATATTAAAAACCATTTAATTTAATTATATGTTGTGCTATATGATTAATATTGACTATTCTGGCAAGGGAGATCAATACATTATGTAAATACTGTATTCTGAGGCAGAGGTATATTTACAAAAAAAAACTCAGCCAATTTCCAATGTTCAACTCAATCAGGATGCAGGCTATTCTAAGAAAATATATTCATTCAAATACAAAGTGAGAAAATCTAAAATTAAGTTATTATCCATGTCAAATTCATAATCACCATTTAGCTTTTCAGAGAACATTTATGTAAAAGACTCTTTTTCCTCTCTTAAATGCTTGCTGCCTAGAGAAGAAAATACCAATTGTTGTAGATTTTGTCCTTGTACTTCACATATCTTTAGGGATCAGTATTTCCTCTAAATCAAGAGGAAGACCATAACAATTAGCAAGAAACAAAATCTGGTAAAGGTTTCACAGACCAGTAATTTCTAATATTCTGCTCTTGTATCAAGAATAGGAATAATAAAAACATTCAGTCTATGTCAGCATTGACTTATGTTTCTTTCTGAAAGCTTCAGAGTCACCTAGAAAAAAATATACTGATTTGTTCACTTTCTACCTTTTAAACAGCTTCCCTCTGTGCAATATTCATATCAAAGCACAAGTTTCAACCAGTTAAAAAAAAAAAAGACTCACTTTGTCCACTTACTAAAATTTGAAATTATCTTTAGTCCAAGGCCTTAAAATAACTCAGTAATTGAGAGAAAAATACAGCATCTTTATTATAAAGCCATACATGTAAGAAATTGAAAATTAACTGGTAATTCTCAATAATCAATAGGAAGGACCATAATTATCTTGAGGAAATTAAAAAGTGGTATTTTAATTAATACCAATTCCATTTTGGTCAATTAGGATCTCAAAATAAGATTAATTCTGTTTGTATTCTGACCCTGTCCTCCCTTCTACTTTAGTAGTACTAAAGCCAAAAGGTGGGCAAAAGGGAAAAGAGGGCAAGACAATTCATAAGTAAGTGAATCCATAGTCACTATATTTGGCTTTTATCATAGCACAAAATTCTGGGTTTAAATAAAATATCCTGTTTCTGATACAAAAAGAAAAATACTGTAATATGTCAGTTATTAACAATACTATGGCATTCAGAGAATACTCTCCCAGCTATCTTAATTTTCAGATGATCTGGTTAAATAAGATACATTGTTAAAATTATCTCAACCAGAAAACAATTTTGCTTACAACCACCAGGGATAACTTTTCTTAAACGTATTTATTTATATTCCCACCTGTTAGTAAATAGATCTTATTGAATACATCATTCTTTGATAAGTGAGAATTTACCATGTTACTGGCTCAATATTCTATCATCTTAACCAATCATCACATTCTACTTGTCTGGCAAACCTGTATTACTTAAGAATAAAGTAAGCAAAAAAGGTAGCAAAGCAGTTAGAAGAGATGTCTAAACGTTTAGCTCATAGAATAGGTTATTGCAAGACTTCAATTAGTCCATATTTAATCTTGCTTTGATACAATTCCAAGGTACATATATTTATTAACATTGCAGTGGAGACACTAGGCAGACACCAACTAACCAAATGATCAAAATTATCAACTGTTATGCACAAATTGACTTTGTGTGCCTCCTAATGAGATGCTCTAGGTAGAGTACAGTATCACTTCTGTGGTACTCCTGCCAAAAAATACATCATCTGAATCTAACAAGGAGGAAACTTCAAACAAACCAAACTGAGGGATAGTCTACTGAGTAACTAGAACATACATTTTTTTTTTAAACCTGTAAGATCACAAAAGAGAAGGGAGGACTGAGGAATAGTTCCAAACTGAAGGAATCTAAAGAGACAACTAAATACAACACATGGTCCTACATTGGATCTGGGATTTATAAGGGACACTAATGAGAACAGTGAAATGTGAATAGAAGTATATGGATTAGATGCTAACACTGAATAAATGCTAACTTCCTGATTTCTATAGTTGTACTGTGGTTATGTAGGAGAGTCCTAGTATTTAGGAAATACCACAAGTAATGAGATACCATGTATGCAACTTATTCTCAAATGGTTAAAAATGTCAACAATTGCGGAACTTAGCAAAAGTACACTGAAGCTGTGTGTACTATTTCTGCAACTTATGTAAATTTGAATATTGATTTTTTTTTTAATGAAAAGTGTTTTGTTATATGCAGTAATATAGTTACTTTTCTGAAACTAGATTCCCACTTGGTCAGTTCTTCATACTAGTGTAGTAATTCACAAACAGTTGTAATATACACAAATTAGTCATACAACTAAATATCCTAAATTATCTAAAGACAGAAAACACTAATACGTAGGAGTCACAAACATAATAAAATTAAGACAACTATTAAAGCAAATTCACAGATGTACCTGCATGCCATAGCAAATTCCAAGAACAGGCTTGCCAACAGTGAATATTGCTGGATCAAACCAGGGAGCATCTTCTGCATACACAGAATTAGGTCCTCCAGAGATGATAATAGCTCTGCGGATTTAAGAAAGAGAGTCAGTGAAGAATCTCTAACTGCTAATCATTACACAAAGTCCCCTTCTCCCTTTTAGCACTGAGGGAGACTCAATACAGATTCAGAGATTTTGTTCTACTTTTGGTATATTGTAGCAGATCCAGATTCTATCACAGCTAATTAATATCCTCCTACACAACTTAAGTTATTTTTACTCTATTGCAATGTATGGAAGTCTATCAATTCAACAGTCACTTGTTAATAAGCAGAAATTTCAAATATATAAATACCAAGGTTTCTCCCTGTGGTTAGCACGAATTTGTTTTCATTGTTTTCCTCATCAATGGAGGAAATAAATGAGAATTCTAAAAGGAGATGGGGAAAATACAGTCCTTCTGGAAGGCAAGGAGAAAGCAGGTCACAGAAGGACAACTGAAGGTATTATGATGGTCCTGAATGACTCAGAACAGAACACTACAAAAAGTGATGGCAGAATATGAGGAATTACCTAACTTTGTTTAAAACCTGTCCAACATTCCCAACAGCTTTACCCGATACCCAAGAAAGGGGGCTAATAAATGAATTTTGCCAAATGCCATGCTCTCAGAACCCAGGTAAACACTGTAACTTAGCTACATTACAACTTACAGCATTCTATGTGTTAACTTGGGAGTTGAACTAATATAAAGGAAGCTGCAAACTAAAGTCTATGCTCCTCACCCAGACACTGACATATCTAATTTGGCCCTCAGCATTCACTTGAAAAAACTTAGGATATTTTAGTGTTATGAATTTCACATAAAAATTCATATTTCTAGATTCTCTTTAGGAAAAGAGAGAAGAAAATCTGGCAACACTGGGCCTTCACTGTCGCCTGGCTACAAATAACTGGAATCAGAGGGAGACTTGAACCTTCAGACTACGCATGCTTTCCAGTTTGCCATCCACGATCACCTAACAATACAGGCATACTTGTGCCCTAGACCCAATTTAAAGTACCCTCAAACTCATTTTAAGTTTGCTTTTTCAGAAATCTTGTTTATCTCTATTTTTAAGGGAAAATCCATTCCAAGATCTCACCAAAAGCTACTTAGAAATTTGGATTACAATTCACTTTATAGTTAATGGCTGTCTGTCATATACAATCTAAGGTTCTAGGCTTATAATATACCCAGAAGAATAATATAACAAACATCAAATTCACAAGAATTACTCAGCAACCTAAGGCATTTTTTTTTAATATAACAATTTGAGTTCAAAAGCCCCATTCTTTGAATTTTGTGCCAGGAACATGAATTATGGTATACATTATGTTTGTTAGCCTATCTCCTGCATAAAAGTCTGAAGAAGACAACCTACTCAGATGATAAATGTGACATCTTTAAGATAACAATTCTAAGAGGTATGGGGCTAAGCCCTAAGGGTAGATATGTAATGTAATTCCTTAAAATTGCATTAGCTAAAATTGTATAAAAATATTTAATAATAAAAGACCTCTAGAATTTCAGTATATACTTAGTTTTATAAAAGATAACCACCATGGAACTGACCAGCATCCTTCATAATCTGCTAAACAACTCAAGGCTATAAGATTAATACAATTAAAAAGAAAAGGCAAAGTAGTTATTAGTCAAGGATAAAACTCAAGCAGTACTTAAAGCAATTATGAAATTTCTTATTTCAGTAAGTCTTGCGAAGAGCTACCCACTCAGTCTGAGTTTTCTATTCTACCCTGCTCTTATTTTGAAACTAACTTGCAATTCAAGGCTCAATAAGCCACAAAGCATTCCAAAACAGAGCATTTTAAGAACAGACAGGTTAAGATATCTTTCATGCCATAAAACTAACATTTATTCTAGGAAAGAGTGTTCAAATAGATGTCTCAGCAGAAAGAATGATAGTAAGAAAAACCACAGTGCTGTAGTGCCTATTCTCCTACACAATAAAGAATCTCTAGGCACAAGCAGGACTGAGGAACTGTTTAGGATAAGGTGTAGAAAAAACAATTAGACTTCTATTGCCAAGTATTTGGCTACTCTATTCTAAAACTTTGAGTCTAGGTTGTTTGCTGTTGTGGGGATTTTTTGTTTGTTTTGAGTGGGGGCGGGGGGGGTAAAGGAGCTTGAATTTGACAGAGAGCCATTCAGCAGTCTTTTGATTCCTGTAAAACTGGTTCTTGCTAACAAATCAAGACAGTTGAATTAGATAAACTCAGGGTCCCTTCTTACTCTAAAATTCCAGTTTAAAAGACATAGCTGTTTTTAATCTATATCTTAAGACTAGAACAAAGTTAAATTTAAACCTGCCTCTTCTGATTTCCAATTCACTCTATTTCAGAAACAAGAATCACAGGATAATGTATACATGTCTGTAAGGTCTTTAAAAGTTAACCGTTTTTTCTAATGGGAAAAAATAAGTTTTTAAAAAAATTAAACACATTCTATTTTGGAAGAAACATAGCAGAAACATTTAAGATCCAATTAAGGATATAAACTGCAGTTACTTGCTTTAGATAACACTCTTAAGAAAGAACATTAATTCCATGAGAAAAGGCATAGCATTAATCAAAAATAGTTGTTAAAGGAAGAAACTATATAAAAATTGACTGTCATTTTGATTAGTTCTAAGTATAAATATGCAAACTATGGAATTAGCCCTTATATTAGGCTTAGAAATTCTTCATATTTTAGTAACTAGTCTATTGGAATAGGAAGCAAGAGATTCGTTGGATGTAGACTCCTTCTCATTGAGGTATTCTAGCCACAGTATATATAATCCAATGCTCTGGGATGAATAAATGAATGACCATGATAATCAAATCTAAGTCTGACCCAGAAATCCTATAAAACATAAAATAATTTAAATGGTAAGATCTTATAACTGCAATTAGAATTAAGGTAATCTAACCAACCACGTTTTTCCTTTAATTTTTTTAAAATCACAACCATGGGAACCTTCTTGTAAAACTATTGCATGTCTCACATTCATAAAAAAATGTAGTGCCCAAGAAAATAAATATTAAGATATCCCACAATCTAAGCTTAATCTCCTTAGATAAACATAAGTGAAAAGTTTACCGGAATCCTTGCTCTTTTATGGCAAAAGCTGGTGTTTCCAACGGGAAGATTTCAGACTGTACAAACAGTTCCCGCACTCTTCGGTCTATGATTTTCCCATACTGAGCACCAGCATCGAGAATGACAACAGCTCCTTCGTAGTGCTGGTGGCCATCCTTAAGGTCTCCTCGAGCATTCTCCAGCTGCAAAGTTAATACAAATGGCATCTTAATTACAAAAATTCAATCTATTTTAAAAAATATTCGTCACTGTCAGCTCCGAAGTTACACAGGAACAAAGTGGTAACAGGACTTTCTGAGTTGCCAATTCAAAATACTTCTTTTAAAAAGAGGAGATTTTTATAGTGATTTATATATGGCATATACACTTTAATAAAGCTACCATAACTTACCATAATCATTTACTGACTACATGATACAGTCACTCTATGTATGATACATCATGCCTGTATCTAATAGGCTGGGCATACAACCCAGAAGGCCAATATATAGGCCTGGTTTATGCTTGTTATACTGGTATTATTATTAATATGCTTCTTCAAATCTCAGGAGCATCCCAGTTCAGACAACAAATTATATGGTGACCCTATCTAACAGTTACAGCATTCCTATGAGGGATATATTGATGGGAAACTGAAACTTTGTTGCCAGATCAAAAGCATGCCCAAATCCACTTTATTAGGATTTTCTGTATTACCTGAAGAACATGATACATCTAACCTATAACATTAAAAAAATTTTAAGGGATTCTTAATCTTATATCTGGCAAGTGTACACTGTTAACAATCTTCTGGAAAGTAATTTGATGAAACATAAAATTTTTAATCATATACACCGAAATATTTACTTGGAACTGGCTTCAAAATAATGCAAGAGCCTAGGTGGGTATGGACAAAATAAGATTGCCTGTGTACTGAAATCACTGAAGTTACGTGGTAGAGACATTATGTTATTTTTTTTATTAAGGTATCATGGATGTACAATCTTATGAATGTTTCACATTAGCAACATTGTGGTTACAACATTCACCTATATTATCAAGGCTCCCCCTCATACCCCATTACAGTCACTGTCCATCAGTGTAGTAAAATGCTATAGAGTCACTACTTGCCTTCTCTGTGCTATATTGTCTTCCCAGTGACCCCCTATATTATGTGTGCTAATCATAATACAGCTTAATCTCCTCCTCCCTCCCTGCCCGCCCGCCCTCCAGACCGCCTTTCTCTTTGGTAACTTCTAGTGCCTGTTGGAGTCTGAGAGTCTGCTGCTATTTTGTTCCTTCAATTTTGCTATGTTGTTATACTCCACAAATGAGTGAAATCATTTGGTACTTGACTTTCTCCACCTGGCTTATTTGACCGAGCATAATATCCTCTAGCTCCATCCATGTTGTTGCAAATGGTAGGATTTGTTTTCTTCTTATGGCTGAATAATATTCCATTGTGTATATGTACTACCTATTCATTATCCATTCATCTACTGATGGGACACTTAGGATGCTTCCATATCTTCACTATTGTAAATAGGGCTATGATAAACATAGGGGTGCATATCTCTTTTTGAATATGGATCTTTTCTTCTTTGGGTGAATTCCTAGGAGTAAAATTCCTAGGTCAAATGGTATTTCCATTTTTAGTTTTTTGAGGAACATCCATATTGCTTTCCACAATAATTAAACTAATTTACAATCCCACCAGCAATGTAGGAGGGTTGCCCTTTCTCCGCATCCTCGCCAGCATTTGTTGTTCTTTGTCTTTTGGATGTTGGCCATCCTAACTGGTGTGAGGTGATATGTCATTTTAATTTTAATTTGCGTTTCTCTGATAATTAGTGATGTGGAGCATCTTTTCATATGCTTGTTGGTCATCTAAATTTCTTTGGAGAAGTGTCTGTTTAAACCCTCCGCCCATTTTTTAACCAGGTTATTTGCTTTTTGGGTGTTGAGGCATGTGAGTTCGTTATGTATTTTGGATGTTAACCCCTTATCAGATGTGTCATTTTTACAAATATATTCTCCCATATTTTAGGATGCTTTTTTATTCTGTTGATGGTGTCCTTTGCTGTACAGAAGCTTTTTAGCATGATGTAGTCCCATTTGTTTATTGCTTTTGTTTCCCTTGCCCAAGGAGATGTGCTCAGGAAAAAGTTGCTCATGTTTATATTCAAGAGCTTTGGCCTATGTTTTCTTCTAATAGTTTTATGGTTTCATGACTTACATTTAGGTCTTTGATCCATTTCAAGTCTACTTTTGTGTATAGGGTTAGACAGCAATCCAGTTTCATTCTCTTCCATTGTAGCCCTCCAGTTTTGCCAACACCAGTTGTTAAAGAGGTTGTTATTTTCCCATTGTTTATCCATGGCTCCTTTATATTAATTGGCCATATATGTGTTGGTTTATATCTGGACTCTCTATTCTACTCAATTGATCTATGTGCCTGTTCTTGTGCCAGTATCAAATTGCCTTGATTACTGTGGCTTTGTAGTAGAGATTGAAGTTGGGGTGCATAATCCCCCCAGCTTTATTCTTCCTTCTCAGGATTGCTTTGGCTGTTTGGGGTCTTTTGTGGTTCCATATGAATTTTAGAATGATATTCCCTACTTCACTGAAGAATGCTGTTGGTATTTTGATAGGAATTGTATTGAATCTGTAGTTTGCTTTAGGCAGGATAGCCATTTTGACAATATTAACTCTTCCTATCCATGAGCATGGGATGTATTTCCATTTATTGGTGTCTTCTTTAATTTCTCTCATAAGTGTCTTGTAGTTTTCAGGGTATAGGTCTCTCCCCTCCTTGGTTAGGTTTATTTCTACGTATTTTATTCTTTTAGATGCAATTGTAAATAAAATTGTTTTCCTGATTTCTCTTTCTGCTAGTTCATCATTAGTATATAGGAATGCAACAGATTTCTGTGTATTAATTTTGTCATCTGAAATTTTGCTGAATTCAGTTATTAGTTGTAGTTTTGGGGTGGATTCTCTAGGGTATTTTAATACAATATCATGTCAACTGCAAAAGGTGACAGTTTGACTTCTTCCTTACCAATCTGTATGCCTTTTATTTCTTTGTGTTGTCTGACTGCAATGGCTAGGACCTCCAGTACTATGTTGAATAAAAGTGGGGAGAGTAGGCCATCGTGTCTTGTTCCCGATCTTAAAAGAAAAGCTTTCAGCTTTTCACTGTTAAGTATGATGTTGGCTGTGGGTTTGTCATATACAGCCTTTATTATGTTGAGATACTTGCCCTCTATACCCATTTTGTTGAGAGCTTTTATCATGAATGGGTGTTGAATTTTGTCAGATGCTTTTTCAGCATCTATGGAGATGATTATGTGATTTTTGCCATTCTTTTTGTTGATGTGATGGATAATGTTGATGGATTTCCGAATATTGTTCCATCCTTGCACCCGGGAATAAATCCTACTTGATGATGATGGATGATCTTTCTGAAGTATTTTTTAATTCAGTTTGCTAATATTTCATTGAGTATTTTTGCCTCTATGTTCATCAGAAATATTGGTCTGTAATTTCCTGTTTTTGTGGTGTCTTTGCCTGGTTTTGATACTAGACATGCTGGCTTCATAGAATGAGTTTGGAAGTATTCCCTCCTCTTCTATTTTTTGGAAAACTTTAGGGAGGATAGGTATTAGGTCTTTTCGAAATGTCTGATAAAACTCAGTGGTCCAGGGTGTTTGTTCTTAGTTTTTTGATTACCAATTCAATTTCATTGCTAGTAATTGGTCTGTCCAGATTTTTTCTTCCTGGGTCCGTCTTAGAAGGTTGCATTTTTCTAGAAAGTTGTCCATTTTTCTAGATTATCCAATTTGTTAGCATGTAATTTCTCAGTATTCTCTAATAATTCTTTGTATTTCTGTGCTGTCCATAGTGATTTTTCCTTTCTGTTTTCTGATTCTGTTTATGTGTGTAGACTCTCTTTTTTCTTGGTAAGTCTGGCTAGGGGTTTACTTATTTTGTTTATTTTCTCAAGGAAACGGCTCTTGTTTTCATTAATTCTTTCTATTGTTTTATTATTCTCCATTTTATTTCTTCACTGATCTTTATGATGTCCCTCCTTGTACTGACTTGGGGCCTCATTTGTTCTTCTTTTTCTAGTTTCCTTAATTGTGAGTTTAGACTGTTCATTTGGGATTGTTCTTCTTTCCTGAGATAGGCCTGTATTGCTATATACTTTTCCCTTAGAACTGCCTTGGCTGTGTCCGACATAAGTTGGGGTGTTGAGCTGTTGTTTTAATTTGTCTCCATATATTGCTTGAGGTGCTTTAATTTGGTCATGGATCCACTGATTATTTAGGAGCACATTGTTAAGCCTCCATGTGTTTGTGGGCCTTTTTGCTTTCTTTGCACAATTTATTTAGTTTCAAACCTTTGTGGTCTGAGAAGTTGACTAGTACAATTTCAATCTTTTTAATTTACTGAGGCTCTTTTTGTGGCCTAGTATGTGGTCTATTCTGGAAAATATTCCATGTGCACTTGAGAAGAATGTGTATACTGTTGCTTTTGGATGGTGATGTCTGTTAGGTCTATCTGTCTAATGTGTTGTTCAGTGCCTCTGTCTCCTTACTTATTTTCTGTCTGGTTGATCTGTCTTTTGGAGTGAGTGGTATGTTGAAGTCTCCTAAAATGAATGCATTGTATTCTATTTCCTCCTTTAATTCTATTAGTATTTGTTGCACATATTTGGTGCTCCTATGTTGGATGCACAGATATTTATAACGGTTATATCCTCTTGTTGGACTGACCCCTTTATCATTATATAATATCCTTGGTCTCTTGTTATTTTCTCTGTTTTGAAGTCTATTTTATCTGATACAAGTATTGCAACTCCTGCTTTTTTCTCTCTATTGTTTTCATGAAATATCTTCCATCCCTTCACTTATAGTCTGTGTATGTCTTTGGGTTTGAAGTGAGTCTCTTGCAGGTATCATATAGATGGGTCTTTCTTTTTTATCCATTCAGTGACTCTATGTCTTTTGATTGGTGCATTCAGTCCATTTACATTTACGGTGATTATCAATAGATATGTACTTATTGCCATTGCAGGCTTTGGATTCATGGTTACCAAAGTTTCAAGGGCAGCTTCTTTACTATCTAACAGTCTAACTTAACTCACTTATTATGCTATTACAATCTAAAGATTCTTTTTTTTCTCCCTTCTTTTTCTTCCTCCTTCACTCTTTATATGTTAGGTGTCATATTCTATACTCTTTGTATATCCCGACTGACTTTGTGGGTAGCTGATTTAATTTTGCATTTGCTTAGTAATTAATTGGTCTATTTATTTTTCTGTGGTTTCATTTTCTCTGGTGACCACTATTTAGCCTTAGAAGCAAGTACTTCCATCTAGAGCAGTCCCTTTAAAATACACTGTAGAGATGGTTTATGGGAGGTAAATTCCCTCAACTTTTGCTTATTTGGAAATTGTTTAATCCATCCATCAAATTTAAATGATAATTTTGCCAGATAAAGTATTCTTAGTTTGAGGCCTTTCTGTTTCATTGAATTAAATATATCATGCCTCTCCCTTCTGGCCTATAAGGTTTCTGCTGAGAGGTCTGATGACAGCCTGATGGGCTTTCCTTTGTAGGTGATCTTTTTTCTCTCTCTGGCTGCTTTTAATACTCTGTCATTGTCCTTGATCTTTGCCATTTTAATTATTATATGTCTTGGTGTTGTCTTCCTTGGGTCCTTTGTGTTGGGAGATCTGTGCACTTCCATGGCCTGCAAGATTATTTCCTTCCCCAGATTGGGGAAGTTTTCAGCAATTATTTCTTCTAAGACATTTTCTATCCCTTTTTCTCTCTTTTCTTCTTCTGGCACCCCAATAATGCAAATATTGTTCCATTTGGGTTGGTCAAAGAGTTGTCTTATTATTCTTTCATTCCTAGAGATCATTTTTTCTCTCTCTGCCTCAGCTTCTTTGTATTCCTATTCTCTAATATCTATTCTATTTACCATCTCCTCTACCTCTTCTGGTCTGCTTTTAAATCCCTCCCTTGTATGTTTCATTTCAGATGCTGTATTTTTCAAAGTTGCTATCTCTTTCTTTAATTCATCCCTGAGGTCTTGAATATTTTTCTGTAGCTCCATTAGCATGCTTAGGATTTTTATTTTGAAATCTTTATCAGGAAGATTGATGATTTCAGTTTCACTTATCCTTCTTCTCAGTGTTTGAGGGATATTGGATTGAACAAGGCTCTGCCTTTTCACAATCCTATGGGTTAGTGTGGAATAATAGCTTTGTCTAGGCAGCGCCCTCTAGTGCCCAGAAATCTACTCTCTGGAGCGATGTTGGGGTCACAGGTGTGCAGCACCGGTGCCTGCCTGGAGGAAAGAGCTCTTTCCTGCTTCCTGGCTGCAGTGCCTGCCTCCACTGCCAGGGCCAGTGAGCCGAAGGCGCAAGGACCAGCCTCTTGGATATGCTCCTCTAGCTGTTGTAGGCAGGGCTGTCCTCGCACATCAGGGGCAGCAGGTTTACAAGCCGGTGCCAGGTGAGAGGAAAAAGCAGCAGGCTGCGTGACATGGTGGGGGGCTTCGGGGCTGTGTTGCCAGCCAGGGGGATGGAGCACCTAAATCTCCCAAAAGTTCCCAACCTGCTGAGCTGAGTGCATTGGAACAATTTTGTCCACCTGTCCTTTCTCCTGAGAAGCAAGCTCTGTGTAATCCTTGCCCCTGTAGCAGCCCTCTCACTGTTGGGATGTCTTTCAGCCCACCTTTCTTTTGTCCCAGAGCAGCCGGTTGTGGGTACCTACCTGTTCTCCACAAGCGGCTGGAATGTCAGTCTTTCTGAGTATGCTGCCGGTCTTTGCTTTCCAACCCCTTTAATCTCCGTATCACCATGCAATGTGAGTTCGTGCTCCCGGAGTAGATATCCAGACTGGGTATTTAGCAGTCCTGGGCTTCTACTCCTTCCCTGCTCTGTTTCTCTTCCCCCCACCAGTGAGCTGGGGTGGGGGGAGGGCTTGGGTACTGCTGGATCACAGCTTTGTTACTTTGCCCTTTTCCTTGAGATCTTCCCTTTTGCCCAGATATAGGCCATTTGATGCAGTCTTCCTTCTGGTCACTCTTTTAGGTAGTTGTATTTGCTGTATTTTCCTATTATATGTGGTTTTGGGAGGAGATTTCTGCCTCAATTCTCACAACGCCACCTTTTTTCCCCTCTGACAGTGTGTTTATTTTAATCTAATCTTTTTGTATATTTTACATAAGCAAAGACTTACCCTCGAAATCCACTTGGAGGAAGCCTATACAATATGATCCCATTTTAAAATATTTCATGTACAAGTGCAAGAATATGTGTGCAAGTATGAAAAAGAAACATTTGGATATGTATCAAAATATTAATAGATGTTGTATCTTAGTGGTGAAATTACAGGTGATTTTAATTTTTTTCTTTCTTTATACTCTTCAGTATGTTCTAAGTGTTTATTTTAAATATATTTTTGGATTTCTGCCCCTTCTGGTTATAAAATTTGTACGTTAAAAAAAAATCTTACACCAATATTTTAGGTACTTGTGTTAACCTTTTCCATTCCTCTTCCCTCTCCATTTATGTGAAAAAATAAATTCAGACCTCACACCACTACTAACAATTCTGCTGCAGTAATGAAAAAAGCAACAAAGTTATCTACAGAGAGGAATTTATAAGAGGGACCTAACCATCTGCCAGAACTAACTCAGATCACAAAAATGAAGGCTTTACTTGTATGAATACTGAGCAATATACAAAAATCAGATCATAGAAAGAAGTTGTTCATGGAATATATTAGAGCAAGAACTGCTAAAACTTTCTCCTTTCAGACCTTTGCCCTTAGTGTATGCACACACACATTCCCCTTTAAAGAGTTTATCTAAAATTCCTTAATCTATTTTTTGTAAATAATGACAGTATTTTTGAAAGACCACTGTTATTATGTAAATTTCTCAGATTCAGTCCCATTATCACCTTCCAATTTTCACTAAATCCAAGTACAGCCAGTTTTTTACATTACAGGCAGAGTTCTCACTTGGCATGATTCTGATATGCATGAATTTCAGTTATGATGGTTTCTACCAAGGTTTAGTTAACTGACTCCCGACCCCAACAACATGTATCAAGTTTCAGTTGCCATATATTAACTGTAATTACATAAAGTACAAATTTGCTGCCAGCTCTTCAGTCCACAAATCATCACATAAATAACAGATGGACATCCCTAATATAAGTTGGTCACAGAGATGGCAATGCAGCATGGAGAATACAGCCAATAATTCTGTAACATCTTCCTATATTGACAGAGAGTAACCGCACTAGTTGGGGTGAGGATTTAATAATGTGTGCAAACTGTTGAATCACTGTGTTGCATACCTGAAACCAATGTAAGACTGTGTATCAGCTATACTTCAATAATAAAAAAAGTAGTAACAGATGAACATCATCATCAGTGATCAATCATGTCCATTCTTTCAGTCTGTTAGCTACTGGTCACCGCACAGCAAGCAGCCAACAGTGCGGTCCTGTTGCCTCCTTGTCACTTAATGGTAAGTCCAAATACATTGTGCACATGGATAATCCAGAAAGTAGACTAACCAACAAAGATGAAAGTGTAGCAAAGTACAAGAACAAAAAAGAGAATGCTGGAAGTGAAATTCAAATCCAGTGTAAGTGGAGTTACAAAAGAAAGAGCTGGCCAGGGCACTATCACTGTGAACCCCTCCACATGTGCAGCCAGAGAAAGTTAGAGAAGGCAAACTTACCGATGACAATGAGGAAAGAAGCTGTGATGAAAAGGATGACAATGTCCCAGAGGAAGTCACTCCAGGAAAATACTTCAAATTAAAGAAACTCTTGGAGATATTTCATGACATTCAAAGTGCCAAGGACAAAATATTGAAAGCCACCAAGTCATAGAAAACATGCAAAGGCAAACACTGTTTGAACTACTTGATAAGATTTTTTAACAAAGAAATAAAACAATTCTCAATGTTTCTAATATTTTAAGTTATACTATACTAAATAGCAGTTTTACCATTTCACTATACATTTACAATTAACAGTAAGAATTACTATTTAACAAAATTTTTAAGTCACAAAACCATCATAATTTTCCCACTGATTATTCAAATAGCTTTGCACAGGTTCAGCTTGCAGGATTTTTTTCATTTACTATTGTGCAGTGAGGACTGTCTATGTCTAAGTCAACTCATTTTCACTTAATAAATGCATTTTAAAAGAAAATGTTATGCTGTTTTTTTAAATGTTCAATCACATAAGGCCAGAGGTCATTGAATTCTTGCCTCACTTCTTTGTACCTCAGCTATCAACTTCACTATCCTCCAGCACAAAGCTTCAACAACTCAGGAGAAAGCAAAATGGTCACCAGTAATAAATGCAAAAGTTCCTTTGCCTCAAAACCTTGAATCTACTTACTCCTATTCACATACAGTTCTGAAGTGATAAACTTCCAAACCTTCAATTGATTAGAAAAAGTACCCTAAAAACATTACGATTAGCAGATGTAATGCTGGGGGGGGGGGCACGGGGAGGGTTGTACAACCCAGAGAGGACAAGTAGTGACTCTATGGCATCTCACTATGCTGTTGGACAGTAACTGTAATGGGGCTGGGGGGGGGGGTACCTGATGAAGGGGGTAGTGTAATCACCATAATATTACTCATTTAATTGTAGATTAATGCTATCAAAATAAACTTATTAAAAAAAAAGAACCCTAATAAAAAAAGCTGTTAGATAATCACATCAATGATAGAGACAAATAAAATTCAGTATCACAAGACAAAAAATCTATTTTATCTATTTATAAAATCTATGAAAAAAGACAAAAGCCTAAAGGTTTAAGATTAACACCCCTCTCAAATGACCTGTCATCATCATAAAGTAAATGATGTTCATAAAGCTATCTTTTAAGTTAACAAAAAAACAGTATTAAGGAAAAAACTAAACCATATTCAGCACCCTATTTAAGATAAGGCAAAAGAATCTGGCAGATTCTTTGAAGATGGAGATGGTATTTTTTTATCTTCCTGAATCCCTACATGTCACTGAGCAACCAGGTATCAACACCAAAACCTACGACATTTACCATATAACTAAATGATGTTACCTCCCAACCCCGGCCAAGAACCCCAGAATACTTGTGGTAGGAACAAACTACCAGTCACAAATCTGGTGCTTTAACATCTTGTGTGGGAGGCAACCTGGCCTCATTAAAGAACTTGGTAACAGGAGAATTCTGAAAAAGCCTGCAAGTACTAGCTAGAAAGTGTAGGGGCCAATTCCAGAACAGCAGCTGCACTGGGAGGAAGCGTGCCTACTCCAGTGGTGTATGGGTGGCAAGAGACCCAAGGGAAGGCCTAAAGCAGTAAAGACCTTTAGTCCCTATGAACTTTCAAAACTAACTGGCCAGAGCTCCTTTCCAGGACAGGGCTCACAATGAGGAGCAACTGCTGGAAATGGAATCAAAATTAAGCAGGACTAGGACAAGGAAGAGGCAAAACAGAAGGGCCAGACTAAAGATGGGGGAGGGATCAGAGCCAGGAATCCTCAGAAAACAAGCTGCCATAATTTTGGCAGAAGAGGGAGAGCTCTATAAAGTCATAAAAGTTATCTGAACCAAGATTCCTTCTAAAAATACAGGAAAATTAAATTCACATAAAAGAAACCAAATTCTGTAAGTTAAATCCTATACAAAGTTACTAAAAGTAAAAAATGAGGAAACAACGGATAGAATAACATCTCTACAAGAGAGTAAGACAGACATAAACAAATCAAAACTAGAATATATTATTTTCAAGTTAGCTTTAAAATATTAAGAAAATTATACAAAGCATGAAAGAATATGAATCAAAATTAGACTATGAATCCAAAATGACCAATCCTAAGACATACTCTTAAAAGTATTGACCTTTAAAGAAAAAAACTATGAACATTTTGGATAACAAGTACAAAAGCTTCATTAATACACTTATTCAGACAGTTGCTCTTTAAAAAGACCTTTTACTTTAAAAGCCTTCAGCTGTCAAAATAAAAGTTTTAGGAGTAAAAGAGATTTTTAAAACACCCACCCACACACATTTTAGTGATCTGGGATACTTAACTATGGAGAATAATCCTTTCATTATCAAAAGGCTACTGGAAGTTTGACCATACTTACTTACCTAATCTCACAATTCTTATCTAAACTCTGAAATAGTTGAACACTTTCTTCACAAAATTATCCAACCCTCAGGTACTTTACAAATGTCAATCAACTTCACTGAAATTTTTTCTAAGAGACCATCATGTCACACACAATAAAGAATGAAGTCTGAGCCTATGATTAAAGTACTAAATCGAAGTTATGGATTCTCTAGGTCTTCACCCTTCATACGCTTGTCTTATCCTCCTCTTTTATTTTGAAAAAAATCTTAAAGTATAGAAAAGTTGAAAATATGGTACAATGAACACTACCCTCCACCTAAATTCAACAATTAGCAACATTTTGCCACATTTGTCTTACAAGTATTTCAATCTATATATACTGCTTCCCCTGAACTACCGGAAAGTAAATTGTAGATATTTAAGTCCCCCAGAAGCTTTTCAGCATGTGCCTCCTACAAACGGGGACATTCTCCTACGTAATTAACAATACCATTCTCACACCCAAGAAACTTAACACTGATAGTATCTATTCACAAATTTCCCCAAATGTCACAAATAATGTATTTTATGGCTTAAAAAAATTTTTTTCCAGGGCCCTAACAAGAACCACACACATTGCCATGTTGTTGTCTCCTTTAATCTAGAACTATTTACCTCTTTACCTTTCTATGGTCTTTTGTAACACTGACATTTTTTAGAAGTTCAGACCAACTTATTGTGGAATGTGCAACAACTAGGATCTTTTTGTTGCCCTATGATTAGATTCTAGATAAACATTTTTTGGTAACAATTTTATATTGGTGATGTTATCATGACTTCTCCTGATTTGATACAATGGCAATAACACAATGTATACAATGTCATTTGTTCTACTGCTGATGGTTCAGACTTTGATCACTTGGTTAACAGGACTGTGTGCTTAAAAGAAAAAGAAATCCAATTCAAGTTATTGCTGTGCTTAAAATCCCACAGGGACTTCCCCTTAGAATACAGTTCAATGAAATCCAAAGTACTTTCCAAGCCCCTTGGGACCTTGGCCTACTCTTTAGCTTAAAATGCTCTTTAAACTCTCCATAGTCTGACAGAGAAGCATACTGTCCTCTCTGGCTGAAAAATCCCAATATGGATCAAGCATCTCTGAAATCACACTGTATCTTAAGTTTTCCATTAGCCCAATGACACAGCTGTCACTGCCATAGTCATAGTTTTCTACAATTTGACAGAAAATCCCCTAAGGGAAAGAGATTCCTGGAGTTCCTTAGAGCAGAAAGATGACTCAAAGGTTCAGGAAAAGAAATGTAGGTGAGCTCGGCTGAAAATCATCTACAATAGACTTGCTGGAGCTTTATGTCAAGTATGACACCAAGTATGTCATTTCTTTATGTATTCTATGAGTAGCTGAGCAAGACCTCTGGGAAGTGTAATGGCTTGTTATTCCTAGTAGAACGACTGGAAAAGGGCAATCCCTTAACATTTCACTCAGCAGACACTTAAAAACCACTTGACGAAAGATTAAGTTCTGGTTATCACCTGAAAAACTTCCATTAACATCTTCTGATAAGATCAAAGAAGTGCTAGCATCAAAACTTAAGAGAATGAGTTGTCAATGACCTGGAAAAATATCCAGAAGTATTTAAGTACTCTCAAGAAATGCTGAATCATCAAAATCTTTGATGGCATAGAAGATGTGTAGTACAACTGAACCTGGATAACTCAAGCCAAAAAGTAATTTAGAAGAGTCAGACTGTGAAGACGATTTAGAAATACCAAAAACTAATTTATTTGATATAGACATGTATCTTTTATCTGTGTAGAAGTGGTATATGGATTCTAAAAAATGTCTAAGTCTCTCACAATATATAAATATGAATTCTAAGTGCAATTATTGAATATAGGAAACAGTTACACAGTTGTTCATTTTATGTAATAAATGTATAAAATGCCTTTAGGAAATAATGTTATAACTGAGAAAAATCCAAAAGTAATGAGATGTCTCTTGTTGCAATAATATACTATACTAGATATACATTTAGTTGTATAAGCAATCCTTACCAATCCACTGTTTCCTGTTGCCTAAATTATGATCACTAACATTTGTCCTATTTTTCTTATAATTTCACCATATTGGTAGATATTAAACACTGTAAACAAAAATTCTGACCACTCAATTTGAGTTCATTTTTCTCAATCTCCTATGAGTGTGCAACCTATAAACTTGTATTGGAATTCCTTCAATAATGTACTATGTTTTTAAGTTTTCAGTTTTCAGTAGGTTTGGGAAATACAAATCCCTACTGACACACAGTGTTGTCTTGGCCTTTTAGTGCTCCTGGCTTAATAACCTCACAGAGAAAACTCCCTAATGATTATTTCAAGCTAGTAGGTACTTACTGCTCCTAGTTTGTTTCTACATGTTATATGACAAGCCATAATAATCTCCATATTGTTTCTAATTTCATTCTTTATTCTCCTTTACTAAACCAATTTGTACTTCTGATTAGAATTTCACCTTCTTTTGAATAATCAACTATTTTTCTTAATTCTTCAGTCATTCCAAATTCTCTTCTACCCTATCCATAAGCCCTTTTCAGGTTCAAGTGGGCACCATTCCTGAGCACAATGAATACAGTCTGTATGTCTCTCTAAATCAATGAATTACAAAGACAGTTTAGCTTGGACTAAGATTCTAGTATCCATTTAATTAAGACCCCACAAACAAACGCTAGCCATAGATGAAGTTGAGGAATTCCATCTTTTTGGATAAACTAACAGTTATAATGCATTTAACTTAAATATATGAACACTGGATAAGAAAATAAAACTACAACTTATTATCTTTCTCTCCTAACTTTAGGGGAAATAAAAATTTAGTCCAGTATACAATCTTTAAAACCAATTTTTAAGCCTCTGAAGCCAATAATTATTTTCCCTTGACTTTCAATTATCCTAAAGAGGTCTTTCCAGAAAGTTTTGAAAATGTTATTTGGTTGACAAACTATACTTCCATAGTCCATTAAATAACTAAGAAAATTTGGCACCACTGGCTGAAATCAAAGCACACTATTCTTTACCTCATGATCTTTGAATCCTAAAGTTTATTATAGTTTTTCTACTCAATGGAAAATTGAGTGGATTATGTTATTATCTCTAAATAAATCTACAACATTGTTACTTAGCTCAAATCAATCTTTTTTTTTTAACTTAGCAGTGTATACCCCCCCACCCCCACACACACATCACTCAATAACAACTACTGTCATACTATAAATGTACTGGAATGAAAAGTTAACTATGTTCAGTCTCATTATTTCTGTTCAGTTCCATTCCTCCCAGATTTTTTTTTTATGTTGATCTTAAGTTTACTCGGAATTTCTATTGTGACTGAGATTATCTTAACAAAAAAGATTTCTACTGAGGGTGTGTACACACGTGTGTAGCCTGTTAACATGAACAAGGACAAAGGTTCTTTGCAAAGAAGCAAGGAAATAGAAATAATAGATTTATCCCCAAACTTCATTGCCTCCCTTCAGTTCATGTTCCCATACTATCAGTATTCTAAAGACAACCTTAAGATGACATTCTTCATACAGAAATATAAAGAGCTATCTCTTCCTACATAAAGAGTTTGTGAATATATCAATTTTATCTTTCATATAATCATTATTTCTAAAATACATTTAAGAACTAATTTTAGCTTAGAAGAGATCTATCCATTTTTTTCTTTTTTTTTAATTCAAGTATAGCTGATATATAATATTATGTTGGTTTCAGGTATACAACACAGTGGTTCAACAGTTACACAGATTACTAAATCCTTACCCCCAACTAGTGCTATTGAGATTTTGTGCCTATTTATTCCCTTCACCCTTTCCACTCATCCACCCAAACACTCGCCCATAGTAACCACCAGTCACTTCTCAGTATCTAAGACTCTACTGCTGTTTTGTTCATTCTGTTTTGTTTTGTTTTTAGATTCCACAAATAAGTGAAATCATATGGTATTTGTCTTTCTCTGCATGGCTTATTTCACTTAGCATAATGCCCTCTAAGTCCATCCATGTTGTCACAAATGGCAGGATTTCTTTTTTTTTTATGGCTGAATAACATTCCATTATGTATATGTACCACATCTTCTTTACCCATTCTCTATTGATGGACACTTTAGTAGCTTCTGTGTCTTTGCTATTGTAAATAATGCGGCAATATGCAGGGGAGCATATATCTTTTTGAATCAGAGATTTTGTTTTCTTCAGGTAAATTCCTATAAGTGGGTCATACGGTACTTCCAATTTTAGTTTTTTGAGGTACCTCCATACTGCTTTCCATAGTGGCTGCACCAATTTACATTTGCACCAACATAACAGGAGGGTTCCCATTTCTCCACATCCATGCCAAAACTTGTCATTTCTTGTCTTTTGGATAGTGGCCATTCTGACTGGTGTGAGGGAATATCTCGCTGTGGTTTTGATTTGCATTTCCCTGATGATTAGTGATATGGAACATCTTTTCATGTGCCCGTTGGCCATCTGTACTTCTTCTTTGGAGTAATGTCTGTTCGGATCCTCTACCCGATTTTTAAACAGGTTATTTGTTTTTTCGTGTTGAGTCATATGAGTTCTTTATATTTTTTGGATGTTAACCCCTTATTAGATAAATCATTTATGAATATATTCTCCCATAATGTAGATTGCCTTTTTGTTCTGCTGATGGTGTCCTTTTCTGTATAAAAGCTTTTTAGTTTCATGTAGTCCCACTTGTTCATTTTTTGTTTCCCTTGCCCAGGGAGATGTGTCCAGGAAAAAATTCCTCATGCTTATGTTAAAGAGATTTCTGCCTATGTTATCTTCTAAGAGTTTTATGGTTTCATGTCTTACATTCATATCTTTGATCCATTTCCAGTTTATGTTTGTGTATGGAGTTAGGCAGTAATCCAGTTTCATTTTCTTGCATGTAGCTGTCCAGTTTTCCCAACACCAGTTATTGAAGAGGCTGTCTTTTCCCTATTGTGTATTCATGGCTCCTTTATCATATGTTAACTGACCATATAAGAGTGGGTTTATATTGAGGCTCCCTCTTTTATTCTACTGATCCATGATTCTGTTCTTGTGCCACCACCATATTGTTTTGATGACCACACCTGTATAGTATAGCTTGGAAGTCAGGGAGTGTAATATCCCGGCTTTGTTCTTTGTTAGGATTGCTTTAGCTATTCAGTGTCTTTTTTGATTCCATATGAATTTTAGGATTATTTGCTCCAATTCATTGAAAAATGTAATTGGTACTTTGATATGGATTGCATGGAATCTGCAAATTGCTTTGGGCAGGATAGTCACTTTGACAGTACCAGTTATTCCTATCCATAAGCATGGGATAAATTTCCATTTATTTGTATCTTGTTTAATTTCTCTCATCACTTCCTATTAGTTTTCGAAGTACAGGTCTTTCATTTCCTTGGTTAGTTTGTTCCTAGGTATTTTATTCTTTTTGATGCAATTGTAAATGGAACTGTTTTCCTGATTTCTCTTTCTTCTAGTTCATTGCTAGTATATAGGAATGCAACAGATTTCTGTGTATGCCACAACTTTGCTGAATCTAGTTATTAGTTCTAATGGTTTTTTGGTGGAATCTTTTGGGTTTCCTATGTATAATATCATGTCATCTGCAAATAGTGAGTTTAACTTCTTCCTTACCAATCTGGATACCTTTTATCTCTTTGTGTTATCTGATTGCCATGGCTAGGATCTCCAATATTATGTTGAATAAAAGTGGTGAGAGTGGACATCCTTGTCTTGTTCCTTATCTTAGAGGAAGCTTTCAACTTTTCACTACTAAGTGTGATGTTACCTGTGGGTCTCTCATATATGGCCTTTATTATGTTGCGTTACGTACCTTCTACACCCATTTTGTTGAGAGTTTTTTATCATATATGGATGTTGAATATTGTCAAATGCTTTCTCAGCATCTATTGAGATGATCATGTGGTTTTTATCCTTCTTTTTTTTTAATGTGTGTATCACGCTGACTTATTTATGAATATTGTACCATCCTTGCATTCCTGCAATAAACCCCACTTGGTCATGATAGATGAACTTTTTGATGTATTTTTGAATTTGGTTTGCTAATGTTTTTTGAGGATTTTTGCATCTATGTTCAACAGGGATTTTGGCCTAAAATTTTCTTTTTTGTAGTGACTTTGGTTCTTGTATTAGAATGATGCTGGCTTCACAGAATCAGTTTGGAAGTATGCCCTCCTCTTCTACCTTTTGGAATACTATAAGAACGATGGGTATTAGCTCTTCTTTAAATGTTTGGCAGAATTCAACTGTGAAGCCATCTGGAGTTTTACTTGTTGAGAGTATTTCGATTACCAATTCAACTTTGTTTCTGGTAATTGGTCTGTTCAGATTTTCTGTTTCTTCATGGGTCAGTCATGGAAGGCTGTACTTTTGTAGGAACTTTCCCCTTCTAGGTTGCCCTATTTATTGACATATATTTTTTCACAGAATTCTAATAATTCTTTGAATTTACTGGTGTCAGTTGTAACTATTCTTTTTTCATTTCCAATTTTATTTGTGTCCCCTCTTTTTCTTGTTAAGTCTGGCCACGGGTGTGTCTATTTTTTTTATCTTCTCAAAGAACCAATTCTTGGTTTCACCGATTTTTTCTATTGCTTTATTCCTGGCTCTTTTATTTCAGCTCTGATCTTTATTATGTCCCTCCTACTAACTTTGGGCTTCATTTGTTCTTTTTCTAGTTTCTTTAATTGTGAGTTTAGACTATTTGGGATTGTTCTTGTTCCTTGAGGTAGGTCTGTATCGCTATATACTTCGCTCTTAGAACTGCTTTTGTGATGTGCCACATATTTTGAACTGTTGTTATTTTTGTTTTCATGTCTCCATGTACTGCTTAACTCCTGTTTTGATTTGTTCATTGATCCATTGATTATTTAGAAGCATGCTGTTCAGCCTCCATGTGTTTGTGAATTTTTTCTTCATGTGATTAATTTCTAGTGTCATACCACTGTGATCTGAAAAGATGCCTGACAAAATTTCAATCTTTTTGAATTTATTGAGGGACTTTTTGAGTCCAATATGTGATCTATTCTGGAGAATGTTCTGTGTGCACCTGTGAAAAATATGTATCCTGCTGATTTTGGGTGGAATGTTCTGTATATGTCTGTCAAGTCCATCTGATCTAGTGTGTTGTTCAGTGCCTGTTTCCTTATCTATTTTCTGTCTGGTTAATCTGTCCATTGACATAAGTGGTATGCTAAAGTCCCCTAATATGACTGAGTTACAATCTATTCCCATTTTAATTCTATATTTGTTTTACATATTTAGGTGCTCCCATGTTGGGTGCACAGATATTTGTAACAGTTATATCCCTCTTCTTGGACTGATCTCTTTGTCATGTAATGTCCTTCTTTGTCTGTTTCTTTCTTTGTTTTGAAGTCTATTTTGTCTGATATAAGTACTGCTACTCCTACTTTTCTCTCTATATATTTGTATGAAATATCTTTTTCTATCCCTTCATTTTCAGCCTTTGCATGTCTTTACAACTGAAATGAGTATCTTGTAGGCAACATAGACGGGTCTTCTTTTCTTATCCATTCTACCATCCTGTGTCTTTTAATTGGTGCATTCAGTCCATTTACATTTAAGGTAATTATTGATAGGTATGTACTTATTGCCACTTTATTGTTTTCTTTTTTTTTGTAGTTCCTCTCTTATGCTCTTCTTTGTTATTTAATGGTTTTCTTTACTGTTGTGATTAGATTCCTTTGTGTATGCATGTATCTATTACAGGCTTTAGGTTTGTAGTTACCATAAGGTTCATTGTTTCCTAAATATATAACAGTCTATATTAAGTTGGTGGTCACTCTATTTCAAACATAATCTAAAAGTACTTTTTTATTCTTCCTTCTTCCCAATTAATGTCATATTGTGCATTTTTTGTGTATCCCTTGACTATTTTTGTGTATAGTTTATTTTACTACTTTTGTTTGTTTTTTTAACTTCACACTTGCTTAGTAAGTATGGTCTACTACCTTTCCTGTGGGTTTATTTTCACTGATGAAAAATATTTAGGCTTAGGAACATTTTCATCTGTGTAAGTCCCTTTATCATACCTTGTAAGGCTAGTTTAGTGGTGGTGGTAAATTCTTTTAACTTCGTTTATCTGGAAATCTCTCTTTTAATTCTGAATGATTCTTGGCTGAAGGTCTTTCTGTTTCAATACATTAAATATTTCATGTCACTCCCTACTGGCCTGTCAAGTTCCTGCTGAGAAATCTGCTGATAGCTTTATGAAGTTTCCCTCATAGGTAACTGTCTGCCTTGCTCTTGCTACCCTTAATACTCTCTTTAATCTTGCCATTTTAATTATTATATGTTTCGGTATTGTCTTCTTGCTGTTCCTTTTGTTAGGGGCTCTCTGTGCCTCTAGGGCATGGTTGTCTATTTCCTTCCTCAGATTGGGTACATTTTCAGCAATTATTTCTTCAAAGAGACTTTCTACTCCTGTCTCTCTCTCCTCCTTCTGGTATCCCTATTATGCAAATATTGTTTCATTTGGAGTTGTCACACAGCTTTCTTACATTCTCTCATTTCTAGAGATTCTTTTCTCTGTTCCTCTGCTTCACTGTTCCTTTTCTCTAATTTCCATGTCATTGATTGTCTTTTCTACTTGCAGCAATCTTTCATTCATTCCTTCCATTGTATTTTTCATTTCAGTTATTGTATTCTTCAGCTCTGACTGGCTCTTTTTCAAATCTTCTATCTCTTAGTTGAAGTCCTCCCTGATATCATCAGTTCCTTTCTATAGTCAGTGAGCATATTTGTAACTGCTACTTTGAAATCTTTTTCAAGATGATTGGTAATCTCTGTTTCATTTATCCTTCTTTCTGGTGTCTTATACTGTTCTTTTGTTTGGAACATATTCCTCTGCCTCCTCATTTTGTCTAGGTTTCTGTGTTTTCTCCTTTGTATTAGATAGATCCACTATGTCTCCTGTCTAGAGTGTAATGATTTTTTGAAGAAGGCATTCTGTTGTGCCCAGAAGCTCAAGACTCTTTGCTCAACAGTGCCTGGTTCTCCTTTGCAGTAATGCCACAGTTGGTGGTGGTGGGCTGTGGGAGGGGTCACCTTCCTGTCTGCTTAGCAGTGGCAGATCTCAGTCAGCAGGGGCTGAAAGGTCACCTCAGCAGGCCCTTTGTGAGCCCAGCAGTGGAGCTTCTTCTGGAATCATCGTGAGCAGGGCTGCCCTGTGTCTGCCAGTTAGCAATGGCAGCTCTGCTGGGCCTGCGGGGCAGGTGTACAGGGGAGCACAGTGTGGGGCTAGGGAGCAAGTGTAGGGCTAGGTTGCCAGTGAGGAGGAAGAAGTATTTGGAGTCCCACAAGCACCTCTGTAATTGGGCTTAGACAGGGCCAGGAAACCTGGGAAAGCCTCCCTCTACATGCCAAGGAGCAAAGTCTGATGCTGCTGGGCAGAGTGCGGGGATGGCAGAATGCATAGGGAAGCATCTCAGGGCTGAGCTGCCATCAAGGGGGATGGAGCACTTGTGGCTGACCACTGTGAGCGCCCGACCAGCTGGTCTGAGGGAGGACTAAGGAAGCATCCTTCACCTGCCCTTTCTCCTCCAGACAGAATTCCCTCCTTCAGCCCTGCCCCTCCAGCATCCTTCCCGCTGCTGGTATATCTTTCAAACTGCCGCCTCTGTGTTAGGCCTCCATGGCATTAATTGAGTGTGCCTGCCCTCCACAAGCAACAGGAGTCTCAACCTCCCAGAAAAGGGATGTATACATTCCTAAGAAAAAAATTATGCTCTTTAAGAAGTAGAATGACTCAATTTTGCAGGTATTTAGCATATGGCCTACTTTTCAAGATGCTATTATTACACTTTACAAACCCAGTCTTCTTTCTACATGTGGCCCTTTTAACTACAGTATATGCCTGAAGTACACTTTGTTACAAATAAAAATGAACTAATAAACCTTAAACAATTAACAAAATTAGAGAAAGTAATGAGAAGGAACAAAGCCTGCATTCTGCCTTTCCAATATGAACTCTACCACAAGTAATCAACAGTTAATGAAAGTTCCTTATAAAGGAATTCCAGAAAAAACATAGTAGAATAAAACCATTTTGCAATCCCTTATAAAATAATGGATCTAAGCTATTGTGGTCTACAAAATGAACAGGGCTGGTCTGCAAACAGTTCGTTACTAGTTCATAATAAAAAAAGGTACATGAATTTTATGTAAGTATTCATACACATGTTTAACAAGTTGACCAAGTAATTTTTTTTGCTTTGTTTTTTTTTTTGACAAAGTAATTTTATTTCTGTTGAATCTGCAATAAAATTTGGGAGCTTTGTTTTCTGTGTCTTAGATCTTTAAATTTCATTTGTCTAAAAATTTATTGTATTTTACAAAAATAGCCATCATCCATGGATTAGAAATTTTTTAAAAAAGGATCTGTTATTGAAGATGTGTGAGAAGCACTGCTAGGCATTAGCTATTAAAACCATTAGGTGAGTAGATGAATGGATAAAGAAGATGTGGTACATATACACAATGGAATATTATTTAGCCATAAGAAGAAAACAAATCCTGCCATTTGAACAACATGGATGGAGCTAGAGGGTATTATGCTCAGTGAAATAAGCCAAGCCAAAAAAGACAAGTATCAAATGATTTCACTCCTATATGGAGTGAAAGAACAAAGAAAAAAATTGAAGGAACAAAACAGCAGCAGACTTACAGAACCCAAGAATGGACTAATAGTTACCAAAGGGAAAGGGACTGGGGAAAATGGGCGAGAAGGGAGGGACAAGCAGGAAAAAGGGGCATTATGATTAGCAGATGTAATGTTAGGGGGGCGCGGGGAGGGCTGTACAACTCAGAGAAGACAAGTAGTGATTCTATAGCATCTCACTATGCTGATGGACAGTGACTGTAATGGGGATGGTGGGGGGGACCTGATGAAGGGGGTAGTTTAATAACCATAATATTGCACATATAATTGTAGATTAATGATACCAAAATAAATTATTTTAAAAAACCATTAGGTGAAAGACTGATGAAAATCTTCATAATGGATATATAAGTTGGCAACAACTAAATTAACTTATCAATCTCAACATACAAAAATAGAGACCAGGCATTTGAAACTCTTACTGTGAAGCACAAAGTAAACATACAAAGGAAAATTTTGTTTATAACTGCTGAGCTGGATGATAGGGACCTTACACGCTTTGCTCTAGTGCATTATGTTTTTAATTTTCCATATGTAATGGACTACATTACTGGTCCTAATTTCTCACTATTCCTTATAGCCATGACTTCTATCATGTGATTTTGCAGTCTGTCCTATTATAGGTTGAATATATGCCCTCACTCTTGACACTGGGCTCAACTATAAGACTTGCTTTGGTCAATGTAATGAAGATGGAAGTGTGAGTATGGCAAGGCTTAAGCAATCTGAATGTTTCCACTTGCCTGCTGTGCTTCTGCCATTATCATGAAAATAGCATGAGGCTACTGATCCCAGAAGAAGAGAGCAGTGGAACTCAGCAATGCTGAGCTGACCCAAAAACTCGTGGGCAAGAAATGAGTATCACTTCTTTCTGAAAATGTTTCTAGTACCACCTAAACTGAAATTTTACAACAACTAACACCAAAGCATCCATATCAAGTTCTAAATCAATAATATACATACTATGATTCTGCTTTCCCTGGCCATATATAGCAGAATATATAAGAATGAATGCCAAAATTGTATAAAATGGCTATAATCATGCTTAGCTCTTTTGACCTTGTCTTTAAGACATGCATTACACTGATTCTTCAGTTTTAGAGATGAAAATATGAATTCATACTTACCTCTTTTTTTTTTAAGGGGTAACTAATGAAGGAAATACATCAGGGAAGAAAACCCTTATAGGTACTACTAATTAACCTCTGGAGAGCTAGGCCTGGTGAACCGAAGATGTACCTGCCACCTGGTCAGGATAACCTAGACAAACTGATAGGAATTTCCTTACCAAATACCTGAAGACAGCTTTTATAAGAAAATACTGCATTAATGCCAAAGTTACATTTTTTTAAATCCAACTTTATTAAATACAGAGTGCTTCCAATTCTATTTACTTTCATCAGTTTTACTGTCAAATTATTTTTAAGTTTAAGTTTCAGATTGCTACTGTCAAATAAACAGGTTCATTTCTACTGGTACATATTTTTATGTTCATAAAGCCAATCTGAAGTAGCCTGTTTGCCCATAAACCACACACTATTTCTAATAAAATACAGCTGAATAAGGTACTCCTTAAAATATCCTTAAGGATAAAATATTACAATGAAATTTCGTTTTAAAGTTTGTTTTACTGTACCAAGGTTTATCTCTCCTAGGCATGAAATAGCCTATTATCACAGCCTAAATATTCTAAATTATAGGAAATGGGAAATATCAAAACCTAATAGGGGGTATCCTTTGATCCAGCAATTTAATCACAGGTATTTATCCAAAACAAACAAACACCTGTGTCCACAAAAGTGGAAATAATGCAAATGGCCATCAACATGTGAATGGATAAACAAATTTTCCTACATAGTGGAATACTACACAATAAAAATGAGCAAACTATTAATACACACCACAGGATAAATCTCAAAAACATTATGTTGAGTAAAAGAAGCCAGAATCATTGTATGATTCCATTATTATAAAGTTCAAAAACAGACAAAACGAATTATGGTTATAGAAATCCTAACAGCGGTTGTTGATGGAAGAGCGGTGGAGCTACCAAGGAGCAGGAGTGATGAAAATGTTCTATATCTTGGAGTAACAGTTACATGGGTATATATACTTGTCAAAACTCCAACTGCACACTTAAAAATCTGTGCACCCCACAAATGTACATTTTACCTCAATAAAAACAAATGAACACCTACTAGTGACCTTTTCAAACAACTGTTTCTCTCCACAAACTGAAAGACAATGCTACTATATGCAACTATTTCCCTCAGCCTTCAGAGCCCTGGAGGTAGAGCTCTGCCACAGTGTCAATAACAAGGCCAACACTCACTCAAATCTAAAAGCCACTCCTTCATAAAACCAAGTATCTATCAAGTTAAATCCATTTAAGTGGATTAATTAATCATACATTAAAAATTTATAAAAATTTTCAGTTTAACTCAAGCTATATCAACTCAAAGTGTACCAGTTACCTTTAAAAGAGTTACTGTCTCAGTCTAACATCCTAAGTCTTGTGCCTTATTTCATCCAGTCAGATGTTGGAGTTGGGAGGAACACATTCACAGTTCATTACAATAATGGGGCAATATGAAAATGGCACACCAAAATGTAGCTTAGGGTCACACATCAAAAACTGATCACATAAAGCAAGTATAGTAAAAACTGTATCCTAACCCATTCTAGGAGATCAGTATTGTCCTGAAAGTAAAGCCAAAGACATCAGACATCACAAGAAAACTACAAGTCATTAACTCTTATGAGTATAGTCACAAAACTCAATAAAATTGTTAGAACTAAATCCAGCCACATAACAAAAAAGATTAGACATCATGAACAAGTAAGAATTATCCCAAGAATGCAAGTTTGATTTAACATACAAAAGTCAATCTAATATGCCAATATATCAATAGAATATGGTACAAAAACCATATGGTCATCTGTACATAGAAAAAGCGTGTCAAAAGCCAACATCTTTTTATAATAAAAACTCAATAAATATTTTCATAATAAAACATTTTCAATGTTTATATATATATGCATTTATATAATGCATTTATTCAGAACCTTTTTATAATAAAAACACTAGGAATAGAAGGGAACTCCCTCAGCTTGATAAAAGGCACTTAGGAAAAACCCACAGCTAATATGATTCTTAATAGTGAAAGACTAAATGCTTTCCCCCTAAGAACAAGGATTTCTGCCCTTGCAACTTCTACTCAAAACTGTAGTAGAAGTATTAGCCAGGGCAATTAAGCAAGAAAAGAAGATGAAAGGCATCCACAGTGGAAAGGAAAAAGTAAAATCATCTCTATTTGCAGATAACATGATCTCATTATAAAGAGAAATCCTAAGGGTTCCACAAAAATACTATTAGAATGAGTAAGTTCAATAAGATTGAAGAATACAAAATAAATATATGAAAATCAATTGTACCTCTGTGCAACTGCAATGAATAATGCAAACATATAATTAGGATAATTCCATCTACAACAGCATAAAAAAAAGAATAAAATAAGTTGACTAGAGAATAACACATACTTGAAAAGCTATGCAACATTGTTGGAAGATTAAAGAAGATAAGTAAATGGGAAAATATCCCATGTATGGATCAGAAAACATTGTTAAAATAGTACTACTCCGCATATTGATCCACAGACTCAACATAATCTCTATCAGAATCCTAGCTGGCTTTTTTGCAGAAATTGATAAGAAATTCAAGGGATCTAGAATAGTCTAAACAAAACTGAAAAAGAACAAAGTTGGAGAACTCACATGTCCTAGTTTCAAAACTTAACTACAAAGCTACAAAATCAAGACAATGTGATATTGGCATAAGGATAGACATATAGATCAGTGGAACAGAACTGAGAGTCCAAAAAAAATGGTCAGTTGATTTCCAGTAAGAGTGCCAAGGGCATTTAAAAAGAAAAGTCTTTTTAAAAAAAATGGTACAACTAGATAGCCACAAACAAAAGAATAAAGTTGGTACCTTGTTACATATACAAAAATTAGGTCAAAATGGATCAAAGACCTAAATGTAAGAGCTAAAACCCTAAAACTTTTAGAAGGAAATGTAAGCAATGATACAAATCTTCATGATCTTAAATTAGAAAATGTTTCTTAAATAGGACCAAAAGCACAAGCAACAAAAGAAAAAAAACTGATCAAAATTAAAAGCTTTTATGCATCAGGAGACACCTTAATAAATGAAAGAACCCACCAAATGGCAGAAAATACCTCAAATTATATTTCTGAATAAAGAAATAAAAATAAAAATAAACTAGAATAAAGAAATCTTACAACCTAATAGACATATAACCCACCTTCAAAATGGCAAAAGATCTGAACAGACATATCTTCAAAGAAAATAAACAAATGGCCAATAAGCAGATGAACAAATGTTTAACATAATCAGTCATGAGGGAAATGCAAGTCAAAACCACAATGAGATACACCTTCATACTCACTATGATGAATATCATCAAAAAGACAAGTGTTGACAAAGATGTAGAGAAACTGGAACCTCATTCACTGCTGACAAAAATGTAAAATACTGCAGCCACTGTAGAAAAGTCTGATAAGTCACCAAATGGTTAAACAGAATTACTACATGACCAGCAATTTCACGACTAGGTATACACCCAAGAGAAATGAAAATTTATGTCTACACAAAAACTTGTACAGGAATATTCATAGAAGTATTATCCACAATTCCAAAGAGCACAAACAACCAATGTCCCTCAACTGATGAATAGATAAATAAAAGGTGGTAAACCCATAAATGGAATATTATTCACTAATAAAAAGGAATAAGGTACTTACACATGCTATGAGACAGATGAACTCTGAAAACATTACACTAAGAAGCCAATCAGAAAAGATTATGTATTGTAACATTCTAGTCATATAAAATGTCCAAAGTAGGAAAATCTACAGAGACAGAAAATAGTTGGTAGTTCCCTACAGTTAGAAAGGAGAGGCAGTTGTGGAGGAAATGAGGGCTGACTGCTAAAAGGTACAGATTTCTTTTAGAGATGATGAGACTGTTCTAAAAATGACTTGGTAATAGTTATAAAAATCTGTGAATATACTAAGAACCATTGAATTATGCCCTTTAAATGGGGTGAATTTTATGGTATGTGAGTTATACCTCAATAGAGCTGTTATAAAAATAGTTTTTAAGACAAGTGAATGGTAGAATCTAGGTGGTGGACACAGACGTTGACTAAAACTTCTTCTACTTGCTTGTCTACTTGAAAATTTTCATGTCAAAGGTGGAAAAAAATCACAGCATAAAAATGTTACTATTACCTATAGTCACTGATTCTATAACATCTTACTAAATTGACAGATAGTAACCACACTAGTGTGGGTGATGATTTAATAATATGGGTAACTGTTGAACCACTGTTATACATCTGAAACCAACAAGATTGTATGTCAATGATACTTCAATAAAAAAGTTACTATTACTAATAACATGTCAAAATAATGATTTATCTACAAGTATTTCCATTTATCTAAAATTTCCCAAATTAATTAGGGATTGTTCACCCAAAATTTGTCCAAAGCTGAATTTCAGAATTCTAGAGTCCTAGGTTTACATTTATAATGAGACTCAAAGGATAAGAATTACTAAGACTAGTTCTCCAAATTACAAAGTGTAAGTGATTTATATTTACATAGTTCTCTGAATTTATTTTTTTTTAATATACTTTATTTTGGTATCATTAATCAACAATTACATGTGCAATATTATGGTTATTAAACTACCCCTTCAGCAGGTCCCCCCCAGTTCTCTGAATTTTGAGATAAAAAAGATTCTGTTTCCTGACAGCAAACTAGTAGCTAACAATTTACATGTCCAGGCAATTTAAAAGTTTGGGAACATCCTCAGCATATGTCATGGCAGATTAGAGCAGATTATTTTACCTTTTGTTCAGTTTCAACATTGCTGGTTCTCTACTTTTAGAAAACGAGTAATATGACACTCAGTTTTTAAGAATTTAAAAAATAATTCTATAGCATAGTTATTAACTCAGAAAACTAATCTAATGCATACACTTTAGGCTTGAATTTTACTAAATTTTAAATACATGTCACTAGGAGATCTTCCGGGAAGATGGCGGCGTGAGCAGGGCGGCGGAAATCTCCTCCCCAAACCATATGTATTTATGAAAATACAACAAATACAACTATTCCTAAAAAAGAGACCATAAGATACAGGACAGCACATAGCCTGCATCTACACCTGAGAGGACTCAGCACCACGCGAGGCAGGTAAGATACGGAGCTGCGACCTGGTGGGACCCGAGCACTCCCCCACCCCAGCGCACCGGCAGGAGGAGAGGATTCAGAGCAAGGAGGGAGTGGAAGTACAGGCCCGTGAAATAACCAGCCCTGGTGATCTGCACAAGGAGCTCTGACACACATCACGTGGTGTATCGGAAATTGGAGAGACAGAGGGTGCAGGGTCTGAGCTTGGGAACACACCGGGTCCTCGCAGCCGGCTCCTTGGACAAAAGAAAAGCACGCGCTTTTTCTTAGCGGTCTTAAAGAGATAGGGGCCCAGGATTGTCCCGGCACACTCGGCCCAGCAGGCTGGGAGTCCTGGGGAATTTCAGACTCCTTGGCTGGCAACTGGGAAAAAGTAGCCGCACTCAGACATCCCACAGAGATTAACAGCCTCCCATTTGTTCCCACCCCAGCCAGAGCTACAAAGGGCCCTGCGGAGTGGCGCAGCCGCGGCTGTGGAATAGTGGAACAACAGCACCACCTACAGCATCCCCACAGAATCTACTCACTGTGGGCATTTTTCTTTCTTTCTTTTCTCTTTTCTTTTCTTTCTTTTCCTTCTTTCTTTTTTTTACTTTCTTTTCTTTCTTTTTTTTTAAGTCTTAAAGAGCCAAGCTGACATACGTGGCACCTACGAGTGACCACTTCTATCGCCATGAAAACAGAGAGGAATATGGTACAAACAAAACTTACCCAGACCCAGACAACACCAGAGAGGGAACCTGAAGGGATGGAAATGCACAGCCTTCCAGAAAAAGAATTCAGAACAAAAGTCATAACCATACTGATGGATCTACAGAGAAATATGCAAGAGCTGAGGAAGGAAGTGAGGGAAGTGAGGAAAGACAATGCAAAATCGAGACAAGCGATCGACAGGCTTAGCAGCAGACGGGACGAGATGCAAGAGACTGTTAATGGAATAGAAATCAGAGAACAGGAATACAGAGAAGCAGAGGCAGAGAGAGATAAAAGGATCTCTAGGAATGAAAGAATATTAAGAGAACTGTGTGACCAATCCAAACAGAACAATATTCGCATTATAGGAGTACCAGAGGAAGAAGGGAGAAAAAGGGATAGTAAGTGTCTGAAGAAATAATTGCTGAAAACTTCCCCATGCTGGGGAAGGAAATAGTCTCGCAGTCCACGGAAGCCCACAGATCTCCCAACACAAGGGACCCAAGGAAGACAACACCAGGACACATAATAATTAAAATGGCAAGATCAAAGATAAAGACAGAGTATTCAAGGCAGCTAGAGAGAGAAAAAAGATCACCTACAAAGGAAAACCCATCAGACTACCATCAGACTTCTCAACAAAAACCTTACAGGCCAGAAGAGAATGGCATGATATATTTAACGTTATGAAACAGAAGGGCCTCGAACCAAGAATATTGTATCCAGCACAATTACAATTTAACTATGTCAGAGGGATTAAACCATTTCCAGACAAGCAAAAGTTGAGAGAGTTTGCCTCTCATAAACCACCTCTACAAGATATCTCAAAGGGACTGCTCTAGAGGGAAGCACTCCTAAGGCTAAAAAGATGTAACCAGAGAAAAAAATCATAGCAAAGAAAGCAGACCACCCAAATACTAACTAAAAGCACAGAATAAAACACCTAGTATATAAAGAATGGAGGAGGAAGAATAAGAAGGGAGAGAAAGAAAGAAACATCAGACTGTGTTTACAATAACTTAACAAGAAAGTTAAGTTAGATTTTTAGACAGTAAAAAGCAACCCTTGAGCCTTTGGTAACCACTAATCTAAAGCCAGCAACGGCAATAAGTACATATCTATCAATAATCACCATAAATGTAAATGGACTGAATGCACCAATCAAAAGACACAGAGTAATAGAATGGATAAAAAAGCAAGACCCATCTATATGCTGCTTACAAGAGGCTCACCTCAAACCCAAAGATATACACAGACTAAAAGTGAAGGGATGGAAAAAGATATTTCATGCAAACAACAAAGAGAAAAAAGCAGGTGTTGCAGTACTTGTATCAGACAAAATAGACTTCAAAACGAAGAAAGCAGCAAGAGATAAAGAAGGACATTACAAAAGGATAAAGGGGTCAGTCCAACAAGAAGATATAACCATTATAAATATATATGCACCCAACACAGGAGCGCCAGCATATGTGAAACAAATTCTAACAGAATTAAAGGAGGAAATAGAAAGCAATGCATTCATTTAAGGAGACTTCAACACACCACTCACTCCAAAGGACAGATCAACCAGACAGAAAATAAGTAAAGACAGAGAGGCACTGAACAACACACTAGAACAGATGGACCTAACAGACATCGACAGAACTCTACACCTGAAAACAACAGGATACACATTCTTCTTAAGTGCACATGAAACATTCTCCAGAACAGACCACATACTAGACCACAAAAAGAACCTCAATAAATTCAAAAATACTGAAATTCTACCAACCAACTTCTCAGATCACAAAGGTATAAAACTAGAAATAAATTTTACAAAGAAATCAAAAAAGCTCACAAATACACGGAGACTTAACAACATTCTCCTAATTAATCAATAGGGTAATGACCAAATCAAAACAGAAATCAAAGAATATATGGAGACTAATGACAACAACAACACAAAGCCACAACTTCTGTGGGACGCAGCAAAGGCAGTTCTAAGAGGAAAATATATTGCAATCCAGGCCTATTTAAAGAAGGAAGAACATTCCCAAATGAATAGTCTAAAGACACAATTACTGAAATTGGAAAAAGAAGAACAAATGAGGCCCAAAGTCACCAGAAGGAGGGACATAATAAAGATTAGAGAAGAAACAAATAAATTTGAAAAGGATGAAACAATAGGAAAAAATCAATGAAACCAAGAGCTGGTTCTTTGAAAAAATAAACAAAATAGATAAACCCCTAGCCAGACTCATTAAGAGAAAAAGAGAATCTACACACATAAACACAATCAGAAATGAGAAAGGAAAAATAATGACAGACCCACAGAAATACAAAGAATTATAAGAGAATACTATGAGAATCTATATGCTAACAAGCTGGAAAACCTAAAAGAAATGGACAACTTCTTAGAAAAATACAACCTTCCAAGACTGACCAAACAAGAAACAGAAAAACTAAACAGACCAATCACCAGCCACGAAACTGAATTGGTAATCAAAAAACTACCCAAGAACAAAACCCCTGGACCAGATGGATTCACCTCTGAATTCTACCAGACATATAGAGAAGAAATAACACCGATTCTCCTTAAAGTTTTTCAAAAAATAGAAGAGGAGGGAATACTTCCAAACTCATTCTATAAAGCCAGCATCACTTTAATACCAAAACCGGGCAAAGACCTCACCAAAAAAGAAAATTAAAGACCAATATCCCTGATGAACGTAGATGCGAAAATACTCAACAAAATATTAGCAAACCGAATTCAAAAATACATCAACAGGATCATACACCATGATCAAGCGGGATTCATCCCAAGGAAGCAAGGATGGTACAAGATTCGAAAATCCATCAACATCATCCACCACAACAAAAAGAAGAAAACAAACTGCATGATCATCTCCATAGATGCTGAAAAAGCATTTGACAAAATTCAGCATCATTCATGATTAACACTCTCAACAAAATGGGTATAGACGGCAAGTACCTCAACATCATAAAGGCCATATATGACAAACCCACAGCTAACATCATACTTAACAGCGAGAAGCTAAGAGCTTTTCATCTAAGATCGGGAACAAGACAGGGATGCCCACTCTCTCCACTGTTATTCAACATAGTACTGGAGGTCCTAGCCATGGCAATCAGACAAAACAAAAAGATACAAGGCATCCAGACTGGTAAAGAAGAAGTCAAATTGTCACTATTTGCAGGTGACATGATATTGTACATAAAAAACCCTAAAGACTCCACTCCAAAACTACTAGAACTAATATCTGAATTCAGCAATGTTGCAGGATACAAAATTAACACACAGAAATCTGTTGCTTTCCTATACACTAAAGATGAACTAACAGAAAGAGAAATCAGAAAAACAATTCCATTCACAATTGCATCAAAAAGAATAAAATACCTAGGAATAAACCTAACGAAGGAAGTGAAAGACCTGTACTCTGAAAACTACAAGACACTGCTAAGAGAAATTAAAGAGCACACTAACAAATGGAAATCCATCCCATGCTCTTGGCTAGGAAGTATAAATATTGTCAAAATGGTTATACTACCTAAAGCAATCTACAGATTCAACACAATCCCTATCAAACTACCAACAGCCTTCTTCAATGAACTGGAACAAATAATTCTAAAATTCATATGGAACCACAACTGACCCCGAATAGCCAAAGCAATCCTGAGAAGGAGGACTAAAACAGGGGGAATTACACTCCCTGACTTCAAGCTCTACTACAAAGCCACAGTAATCAAGACAATTTGGTACTGGCAGAAAAACAGACCCACAGACCAGTGGAATAGAATAGAAAATCCAAACATTAACCCAAACATATACAGTCAATTAATATTTGATAAAGGAACCTTGGATATACAATGGGGAGACGACAGCCTCTTCAGCAGCTAGTGTGGGAAAAACTGGACAGCTACATGTAAGAGAATTAAACAGGACTACTGTCTAACCCCATACACAAAGGTAAACTCAAGGTGGATCAAAGACCTGAATTATAAGTCATGAAACCATAAAAGTCTTAGAAAAAAACATAGGCAAAAATCCCTTGGACATAAACATGAGCAACTTCTTCATGAACATATCTCCCCGGGCAAGGGACACAAAAGCAAAAATGAACAAGTGGGACTATATCAAGCTATAAAGCTTCTGTACAGCAAAGGACACCATCAGTAGAACAAAAAGACATCCTACAGTATGGGAGAATATATTCATAAGTGACATATCCGATAAGGGGTTGACATCCAAAATATATAAAGAACTCACGTACCTTAACAAACAAAAAGCAAATAATCCAATTAAGAAATGGGCAGAGGACATGAATAGACACTTCTCCAAAGAAGAAACTCAGATAGCCAACAGGCACATGAAAAGATGCTCCACATCACTAATCATCAGAGAATGCAGATTAAAACCACAATGAGATATCACCTCACACCCATGAGGATGGCCAACATCCAAAACACAAACAACAAATGTTGGCGAGGATGTGGAGAAATGGGAACCCTCCTGCACTGATGGTGGGAATGCAAATTAGTTCAACCATTGTGGAAAGCAGTATGGAGGTTCCTCAAAAAACTCAAAATAGAAATACCATTTGACCCAGGAATCCCACTCCTAGGAATTTACCCTAAGAATGCAGCAGCCCAGTTTGAAAAAGACAGATGCACCCCTATGTTTATAGCAGCACTATTTACAATAGCCAAGAAATGGAAGCAACCTAAGTGTCCATCAGTAGATGAATGGATAAAGAAGATGTGGTACATATACACAATGGAATATTATTCAGCCATAAGAAGAAAACAAATCCTACCATTTGCAACAACATGGATGGAGCTAGAGGGTATTATGCTCAGTGAAATAAGCTAAGCCGAAAAAGACAAGTATCAAATGATTTCACTCATATGTGGAGTATAAGAACTAAGAAAAAAACTGAAGGAACAAAACAGCAGCAGACTCACAGAACCCAAGAACAGACTAATAGTTACCAAAGGGAAAGGGAGTGGGGAAGATGTGTGGGAAGGGAGGGATACGGGTGAAAAAGGGGCATTATGATTAGCAGATGTAATGTTGGGGGGGCATGGGGAGGGCTGTACAACTCAGAGAAGACAAGTAGTGATTCTATAGCATCTCACTATGCTGATGGACAGTGACTGTAATGGGGTTGGTGGGGGAGACCTAATGAAGGGGGTAGTTTTATAACCATAATATTGTACATGTAACTGTAGATTAATGATACCAAAATAAATTATTAAAAAAAAGAATGAGAAATGAAAAAAAAAAAAAACATGTCACTAGAGAAATTAAGATCCAAACTCAGGACAATGTGTTCTGTAACTGAAGTGATTATATGGTCCAGTTTCCCCAGTACTCCCCTAACTTACACCTGTTATTCCCATATTCCACTTAGCTTAATGTTTGTCACATTATTTTTAATTTTTAACATATCATTATGAATAACTGCATTCAAGTAATACAGAACGGGTTTGTTATACTCTCAGTTTATTTTTCCATCTTCTGCCATGCTTTGTCTAGTACAGTGTGGAGTACAGGTACAATGAACAGAGTTCACACCTTAGCTTCCGGTTCAATCCAAAAGCCAACCCCTCTCTGTCTTTCCTGACACAATGAAGTACAACTGCACACTGGCAACTAGAGGCAGCTGATTCTATTCAGTCTTGGGTGTTAGTAGGTGAAATGTCTGACATTGCTGCCCCTGCTAGCCGCTTACGGTACCTACCAGCAGTGCCACAGCCAATCCTCAGCCTGACAGATGCACAAAACCTCCAGGCCACCATCAGCTGAGTCAGTGGGAAATGTGTTTGTGAAATACATGCAGGAAAGAGATGCTGTGTGTTCCTGTGTATAATGTACAGAGAGTAATCTAAACACTCTTACTACAGGAGTTTTGCTATTTATTTACTGTATTGTGTGAATCAACAATTATTTTGTTTAGTAACATTTTGTTTTGCAGCAATTATTATAAACTTAAATTATTTTTAGTTCCTCCTTTTATGCCCAGTGCACACATAGAACATATGGTCACACTACTATAACCAAACACCCTATTCTCTATCACATTACACTGTTCTTTATTAGAGAGTGTATAGACACAACTACATAAACCATCTCCTGGCCCTCAAAACCATGAATCTGAAACTGCAGCTAGGATCCAAGAACAAGAAAACCAACTAATATCATATTACTATTACTAGAGTAAAGCTATTTTTGTGATAAAACTGCAAGATTCTATGATACAATTACTTTTTTGTTGATTTACAAACTGCTTCATGAGGACATCATCTGAGTTTTTAAACAGAGTTTAGGTTAAAGGAGGCAGGAAACCAGTTTAAGTACCATAACAGAAGGAAATTTTATCATTGTGGTTAGGAGATAATTATTCATTTCTTCAAACAGCATACTTTGGAATATAATTCATCAAATAGCCTCTTAAAAAGTATCAAATACATTTAAACAAGTACAGGACGAGTCTACATTTTTAAAATAAATTCTTAAAAGACAATTATTTTCTTTAAGTGATAGACTGGCCCAAGTTAAAGGCAAGGGCATCTGAGGTTCCTGGAGGTATTTCAAAACCTTCCAAGTCTTAAGAACAGGAAACAATTTAAAAACAAAAAAACATTCCTTTTGTCTACAACAGTACTTCCACTCTGGATGACTATCTTAACAGATGGAACAAAATCTGAAGCAAAAAAAAAAATCAATTTTGATCTTTGAAAAAAATGTACTGGATAGGGTTATAAAAGGATAGTTTTTAATTCTCGATATATCCCAGACATAAATCTCAGGTTACCTTTCTATTCGATTCAAAACTTGAATTTAAAAATGCCAAACTTAAATTTGAACATTAGATGACCTTAAAGACTCTACATCACATGCAATCAATAAGTATTTATAAAACATCTTTAACTCAAGACATACCCTAGTCAACATTCAGTGAAGATAGTGGAGTAGGTCTCACTTTTACTCCAACCAAAAGAGTCTATGGCTTAGAAAGAGCCAAAAAGTGGGAAACTTGACAGGTATCCCAAAGAATATTACTCTGATAATCCTGCCTTAATAAAACTGAAAAAAGTCACTATGTCTAATACTTGATGTATACATATACTTCATACACAACAATAAATAGTTGTAAAAAATTTTTAAAGAAAATATAAACATAGGTAGTCAGCTTAAGTAAAATCTTAACTTCTTAACCAAATAACACTATATTTGCTCCTTAATTAAGGAAACAATAATCTCTGCTTTGGATGGTTAATCAAAGTAGCCCAGAAGAAAAAGGAAAGCTAGGTTTTAATCCCAGCTATATATTTTCAGTTGAGGAGGCTAGAAATCATAAGGGGTCCTTTCCAGCTCTAAAAATGATACCTTGTGGATAAAACTAATGAAAACAGACCAAATACTTCGATTTTAGGTCTCTCCCTAGTTTCCATCATGCAAAAATGTCATTTTAGAAAATCCTGATAAAAATCAATAGGTACCAGAATAGGAATTAAGATCAGCTCATTCCCAGATGAACTAGGATTTACACACAACTGTTAGAGGCACCATCGATTTACAAAGCGAGTATGGATACAATACTTGTATTTCATTTCAGAGGCAAAGGCAGTTCAGTGGTAAATTATGGAAAACAGATTCCTACGCAGATTTCCAGATGGCCCTCTTAGAAATATCTTATTTCACCTACTTTTTAATGCATATTCCCCCATATTTAGGCATCCCTTTACCTGAAACATGTATAATAATCAATGGTTTAATTGTTGATTTTTTTTCCCCTTAAGAGTGCATGAAATAGTCATAGATTTGAGGAAATATGTTATTTGTCTGGATAGCTGCTCTTGAGAATGCCCCAATTCAGTCCACATCTGATTGTTAATATAGTCAAAAACACGTTTCATTATACTGTAAATATAATGGACCTTGAAATAAAAACAAGTTAATCAGCAATTCACCTCAGTCTCAAATATATCAAACGGTTAAAGATTCTTTTTAAAATGCAAGTTGACAAAAATAAACATCAACTAGGGGGGAAAAAAGTGTATGTTCTACACTTCTGAGAGAGGTAAAGTAATTTGGAAGCTGAATCGAACTTTCCGCTGTCACTTAATTCTGTGAAAATAACCTCCTCAAATCACAACATATTTTTCAGTCTGTAAATTAGGTTTCAATCTTTCTATTAGCACAGTTATTTCCTATACCAGCACAAAGACGAATCTTTCCGAAGAGTAGTAAGGCTCAAAATTAAAGAGAGAAAAAAAATGCTCTGCAAGTTAAATACTGTACAGGAAAGAGCTGTACAATGAGGTTTACACTGGCTTCTGAAATCAGACACTGAAGGTTTGAGTGTCATTCAATACCGTTTTAATCCCGAAAAAGAGCTCCAACTAGTCTGAGCATCAGCTTCCTCAGTTAAAAAAAGTGTATCAGCTACTTTATACTCCTTACTCATATGTTCAACAATTACTTTTGAATGTTTACAAGGTACTAAGCAATCATTCACGGAAAGGACCCAAAAATATCTGATACTTAGGAATCATCTTTGTAAGAGAATAATGTCTGAATCAGGCACTACTACGTGACTTAGGATACCAATTCCCACCTGACATTTAAAATCCACACACCTGAATGAAGCTTAGTAAATTTCTTAAATCCAGGCTCTAAACATCATAGAGAGCATACACCTTGCTCAAGTAAAACTGCAATTCAAAACTGTAGAGTTACCGGCTGGCAAAACTGACTTTGTGAGGGTCTCAAAGAACTCCAAGCCAACGAAAAATTTAAAAGTGAGTTGGAGAGGACAGGAGCGCAGAACGACCTAAACGTGCTCTCCCCACACCACGTTAGCAACTTTTTGCAACAGCCCGGGACTCCCGACTTCCCCCGGGCGTGGCGGCAGCGGCTCGCGTCCCGCGTAGGGCTCCCACTGCGGGCAGGGATCCACCGCAAACACACACGTAAAATAAGGAGCGCGATGGATCGGGGGCGGGCTTGGCCTCACTTCCCTCGGAGATGGGGGAGGTGAACAGAGCCAGCAACCCGCGGGCCACTGGCCCAGACGCGGGGGGAGGAGGGCTGCCCGCGGGGCCGGTGGGGGAGGTGCTGCCGCCACTCGGCCTCGGGGAGGGCCGGCCTCGCCGCCGCGGACCCCCAGGCGGGCGAGGGGCATCGCGGCGAGCCTCACCGAGGACAGGCGGGAAACGGGGTGGCGGGAAGACGCGAGGACAACCAGCCCGGACGCCGCACGCGAGGCCCCAGCTCTGCCCTGCCTTCGGCGGGCCCCAGGAGATCCGCAAAAGGCCGGGAGCCTCCCGAACGGACGGGGTGAAGACTGAAAAGGCCCCCCTACACTCACACACACCCAGCCTGCCTCCCTGCCTCCGCCCTGCGACTGCTTTCCGCAGGCTCCGCGCCCCACGGCGGCGCGGGGGAGGCGGGGGCCAGCGGCGCGGCCGCGGGAAGCTAGAGCCCTCCCCGACGCCCGCAGATCGGAGGGCGCAGGAACCCTGAAGCGCAGACAAAATCAACAAAGCACCTGCCGCTCCGGATGAGAAAACATGCCACAGGCCCCGACCGGGGGCTCTCCGACGCGCCACTGCCCGGGCCGCAGGGCTGCGCGGACGGGCTGGGGGGAGGCGGCGGGAAGGGGCCCGCGCCGCGCCTCCCTGGCCCGCGAGCCTCGCCTCCTCCCGGAGGCGGTGAGGCCGGGACCCCCCACGTCTGAGACTGACCTTGGAGTCTCCGTTGCACAGAGCCATCGGGGCCGGGGTCGGGGCCGCGGAGGCGGCGAAAGTATGAGACGGGGCGGGAGAGGGCCGGCGGGGTCAATGCCGCGGGCCGGGGCTGAGGAGGAGGCCTGGACGAAGAGCGGACGGGCACGGAGAGGAGCTGACCGCGGGCGAAGCGCCGAATCCAGCAGCCGCCGCGGAACGCGGGCCCCAGCGCCGCGGGAGAAGAGACCAGCAGCGCGCACGCTGCCCCCGCCTCCTGCTTCCGCCCCGGCCGGCCACTGGGAGGAGCCAGAGCCCGTTTGGCTAGGCTGCCGAGCCGCGGACTCCCCCCGCGCGGCCGCCGCTGCCAAACGAGCCCTCCTCGGGAGGAGGGGCCTTCGGCGCCAGGCCCGCCCTTCGGGGGGGGAAACCCGCCCTGTCTCTGGTCGGCCGGCCCACGGGAAGAGAGGGCCTGAGGCTTCTGGACCGGCCCCAGTGCCGAGACCCGCCCCTAGGGAAGGAACCTGCCCCGCCCCCGCCCCGTGTAGTGGGCAGAGGGGCCCGCGGTGGCCCGCGTTCCGCCGGTCCCTCCCGCCGCCGCGCGGCCCGGACCCTCGGAGGAGGCGCCTGTGGCCGTGGCCCCACCCCCGCCGATAGGCCCGCCCCCCGAGGAAACCCCAAGCCTCAGAAAGCTTGGTGTAGGCCCTCCAGTCTTCATCCTTTGACCGCTGCAAGAGGCTGGAGGCACGGAGCGGGAGGCTCCCGCGAGAGATGGACCCCTGGGGGAACTCACCGGGGGCGCGACCCCCGTCTCGGGTTGAGAGAGATGGGGGAGGCCAAGGCTACTTTGAAGGGTTTCGGGCGACATCTCAAGGGACGTCAAAGAGATATTTGATCCCGTTGGTTCCTCAAAAGTTGTACAGCAGGTGCCAAATTCCAAAAGAAATGGGTTTGGAAGCAGCAATCTGGTGGGAAACTGGGCCGAGGTCATGAAAGTCTGCGAAGCAATGTTTTCATTTGAATTGTCGGAAAGGGGTTGCAGTCCTCCTCGCTATTACTTGGCACCCATGAAGACGAGGTATTACTTTTAATTTGGTCACCTGGGGGCTTTTAGGTCGGTGTTGCAGAATAAATAACACTTGGAACTGCTTCTAGGTAACAAAGCTTTTTAACAAACACTTAAGTTACTTTAACATTGCCAACATTTGCTGAGCTCATGCTATGTGTCAGACTCTAGTCCAGGTATTAAGGAATCAAGAGTGCGATAACCCTGACTTCCAAAAACTCATTTTATTCTAACCAATCCACCTACTAGGTAAGTAGGATTGATGTCTTTATCCATCTTTTACTAATGAGGAAATTGAGGCTGTTGAGATAATGTGCCTCTGCCTCTGGGTAGAGGAGTAAGGAGAAAAGGATAGACCCTTATTATTCAAATACAATAGGAACAAAAGGCCCAAGGCCCTAGTGGACCTCTGACTTAATGAAAACTTAACCCTTTTTGAGCTGAGAAATGGATACCTGAACTTTCTACAGCCATGGATACTGTAAGGTTCTCTTGGTAGGTCTGTATGAATAACCCATAGAACAGGGTCCATCCAATAGGAAGGCCTCGACTTGTATCAACAGCTACCCAGAATGTGATGTGATGTGCAGGATTATGAAATGGCTAAATTAAATCTATATTAGACAATGTATAGTTTAGATATATTCTAGAGGTCACATGTGTTTATGAAGACTATTAGCATGTACCAGAATCCTCATATTTTAAGGTTTTTTTCCTACAACTTTTGTCTCTGTTGACCCCTCCCTCTTTCTTAAACCTAGGTTTCTCTTTGTGTCATAGAAGTGTCTTGGTCTCCTTTCCTTGTCCCTGTTCCTCTCTCCTACAGGAGAAAGCTTAAGTGTTGGTTTTCTTCAGTATTTCCATTTTAACCCTCTTCTCACCTTATTCTTCACCTGTCTTCCCCTGGGCCACTTGTTTTAAAATATAAATTTGTTTTAAATATCCTTAATAGGTTCTATGTCCTGAGAGTTCTCTCTTCTGAGCTCCAGATTCATGTTACTCCATCCTAACATCTGTTCAGTGGCATGTTGGGCCCAATCTCAGCAAGTCCAGAACAAAACTTCCCAAATTTTTATGCCCAGTCTCACTGACACCATGATATTGGAGGGAAAATATTCAGTCTTTAAGCCATGAGCTGTAGTTTTTCATAGGTACCCTTTATCAAGTTGAGAAAGTTCCTATTTTGCTAAGAGTTTTCATCAGGACTGGATGTTGTTAAATGCTTTTTCTATGTATATTGAGACTGTTATATGTTTTTTTTCTTTTTGCAGTTTGTTAAAGTGGTAAATTACATTGATCAATTGATTTTTGAATGTTAAACCAGCCCTGCATTCCTAGCAAACTTAAAGTAATCATGATGTAGTTTCCTTTATATATATTGCATTGGATTTGCCAAAACTTTGGTTTTGGATATTTGCATGAAGAATATACATGTTCGTGAGGCATATTAGCTTGCAGTTGACTGGTTTTGATATAAGTGTAATGTCGGCCTCAAGTAATAAAGTTGAGAATTTGTGTAGAATTATTTCTTGAACAGTTGGTATAGAATTGGTTTTATTTCTTCCTGAAAGTTTGGTAGAATTCACCAGTGAAGTCATCTGATTGTGAGGGTTTTTTTGTAATAAGGCTTTTAACTACAAATTCAATTTTTAAAAATAGATACAGAGCTCTTCAGTTTATCTATTTTCTGAGTGAGCTTTGGCTATTTGTGTCTTCCAATAAATTTGTGAATTTTCTCTGTAGTTTTCCTCATCAGTCTGGCTAGTTTACTGATTTTATTGGTCCTCTCAAAGAATTCGTGTTTAATTTGCTTATTCTAGTTTCTTTTTTTCATAACAACAGGATGAAAAGTATGGAATGCTTCACAAATTTGCATGTCATCCTTGCATAGGGGCCATGCTAGACTTCTCTGTATTGTTCCAATTTTAGTATATGTGCTGCCCAAACGAGCACTTTTTCTAGTTTCTTAAGTTGGAATCTAAGAGCACTTATTTGAGACCTTCTTTTGTTATGTAGGTACTTACATGTATGAATTTCCTGTGAAATATTACTGTAGTGATATCGCACAAATTCTGATGTATCATCTTTTCATTTTCATTCTGTTCTAGTGTCTAATTTCCCTTTTGAGTTCATCTTTGGCCCATCAGTTATTTAAAAACATGTTATTTACTTCCAAATGTTTGGCGATTTTCCAGAGATCTTTCTGTTATTGGTTCTAATTTAATTTCCTTGTTCTTAAAGAAAATATTTTTGTATGACTTGAATCCATTTAAATTTGCTAATATTTGTTTTGTGGCTAAGAACATGGTCTATCTTTGTGACTGTTCTGTGTGTACTTGAAAAGAATGTGCATTCTGCTGTTGTTGAAAGGCATGTCCTATAAATAGCAAAAAGGTCAAGTTGGTTGATGGTATTGTTCAAGAATATTAATTCTTGCTGATTTTCTGTTCATTTGTTCTATCAGTGACTGAGAGAGGGATACTAAAATCTCCAACTAAAATTGTGATCTTATCAACTGCTCCTTGTAGTTCTATAAGCTTTTGCTTCATTTATTTTGAAGTTCTGTTATTAGGGTCATAAATGTATACAATTGTTATCGATTACTTTATCATTATGAAAAATGATATTCTTTATCTCTGGTAATATTCTTTACTTTGACATTTACTTCATCCAATATTAAAATATCATGCCTACTTTCTTGACTGGTCTTGGATGATACATCTTTTGGCAATCCTTTAACCTACTTGTGTCTTTATGGTTAAAGTGTTTCATGTAGGCAGCAAAAAATGAGGTCATGTTTTGTCTGATTACCAATTTCTTTTAATTGTATGTTTAGACCATTTATACTTAACGTGATTATTTATCTAGTTAGGTTTGTGTCTATATAAGGATTCTCAAGGTGGCAAGCTGGGGCAATGAAGGACTCATCTCTTTCATTGCCTCTCAGTGGTCACTGTCCTATGATGTTTGATATCTAGTATTTTGAAACCACTACTTCATATATTTTGTCTGAGTTGCTTTTGTTTTAATTGTTTCAGGCAAGAGGATAAATTCCATTCCTGTTACTCCATCTTTGGCAGAAGTAAAAGTCTGGAAAGCTCTTTTCATGAGTTGAGGCATCTTAAATGTATAAGGTTTTCCTTCCTTTGTCTTATACTTCTTTTCATTAAGGGTGAAGATTGCCCTGAATTCAGAACAACTTAGGCAACATAGAATAGTGATGCCAATACTTAGAAATGTAATTGTGTGGTTTCTGGGGTCAACACATGTTTTGAGAAACATTTGATAAAATTCACAGAGAGAAATTTTACAGGACTTCTGATTTGGTATCATATCATAAAGTATTTATTTCTGGAATAACCCATGGTCATCTTATTTCATCTTTAAAAATGTTTAATATTTTAAATGTCCCATTAGCAAAAATATTAACTTTTAAATTATGAAAAATATTAGATGTCAACTTAAAATATGGAAGGAAGTACAAAGTTTTTCAAAATCCTTTTAGGATGGTACATGAGTTTTGTTTGTTTTTAATTGAAAACAACAGTTCTAAAATAATTCTGATCATATATTCCTCGCTCAGAATCTTCTTAATGGCTCCCCATTGCTCTCAGGATAAACTCCAAACTCCTAATAGGGCTTATTTGGTACTTGCAGATTTGGTCAACCCATCTTCACTTTTAGCCTGCTCTCGAACCACTGCCAGCCTTAATCAATTGTCTAGCCATATTAAACTGCTTCAGTTCCATAAACATGACATGCTCTATGTTGACTCAAGCCTTTGCACCTAAATATCTTCTGTCTAGAATATTTCTATTCTCTTCCCTCCAACTCTGACGTCTTGGGTTAGATATCTGGTCCTCTTTTGTGCTCCTATAATCCTTCCTCTTCATTAGTACTCACTGTCCTCTACTGTATTTACCTGTTCACAGAAAATCCCTGGAGCAGTATCATCCCGTTAACAAAGAACAAACTTATCACCCAGATACTGGTTTCTAAATACCATTCTCCATCAAGACAAACCAGGACTTCTTGGAAAAAAGCTTCACTTCAGAACTAAGTCAAGGACAAGGTGACCAGGAACATCTTTTTGTGCCAAGAAGTAAGGAAATGCTCAGAGAATGATGGGGATATGCCAAAGGGACACAGAAGTTATTTTGAAAGGACTTTTACTGCCCAAATCTGGGACAATATATCAAAATAAGTAGTGATAGTAAACAGATTATATCCACTGATTAAATTAGGAGTGCATCAGTCTGATGATATAAATAGATTGATGATTTACTGGGGAGAAAACCCTTCCTTAGACTGTGAATGAATAAAAGTCAAATGAATACTTGGATTAGAAAATCATCATTTTGCATCCATCACAGATATAATAAATTCAAGCAAGAATCATCAGTGGGTGGTAGGACTTGTGGATGAAAGATGGATCTAGAATAGGGTTTTTTTTACATTGTCTCAAAGTGTCGTTCTACAAACTAATTATTAATTATACAAGGAAAAGAGTAACTTTGTAGTGGAGAAAACTGAAGAAGACCCCTCCTTACTCAACTGATCGAAATTAACATCAACAGTAGTGAACAAATCAGCATCGTGTGTCACCTGACAGATGCAGTGAGTACAGCCCAGTATTACTTCATGGTGTCTTGCAGAAAGTGCATACTCCAATCATGAGTAAACATCAGGCAAACCCAAATGGAGGCACATGCCAGAAAATAATGGGTCTGTAATTGTTCCAGTTAAAATTGTAACAAACACCCTAAAACCTAGTGGCTTAAAACAACACTTTTGTTACAGTTTGGAAAAGGTTCAGCAGGGGCAGCTCTTCTCTGCCCTAATGTGCAGCTGGTACAACCCATGGCCTGGCTCCACCAGGCCTCAGCTAGAGTGGTACAAAGGCTGGGAGCTAGAATCATCTGAAGGCTTTCCCACTCACATCTCTGACACCTGAGCAGGGAGACTCCACCAGCTGAGGGCTGGAATAGTTGCAACCGGTCTAGCACCTCTACCTCTCTGTGGTCTCTCAGCTTCAGGGTAACTGGGTTTCCAAATGTCAGCTCATAACTCCAAGGGAAAGAGAGATTTTTGTGGAAGAGAGAGCCAGGTATATATATCACATTTTGTTTATCCATTCATCTGTTGACAGACATTTGGGTGGCTTCCACCTCTTAGCTATTGTGAATAATGCTGCTATTGTAGTGTAGGTATATTAACATAAAAATATCAGAATTAAACCTGGTAACTCATAAAATAGCTTACAGTAAAGATGAAGAAAATACAGGCTTCAAAATGCAGTATGCTTTATGTTTTGGTGTAATTATAACACTTTCAATGGAATTTTTAAACAGGACTATATGATGTTTTCATATATTAAAATCACTTATCCCTACCTAATGCCCATGAATTTAGTGTTCTGGCAATAAGCATCATAATACTTATACAAGTTCAGGGCTCAATTTGTAAACACTGGCTTGATATTTTAAAATTTCAACATATTCCTAATAATCAGCTCTACATTCAGTGCCTCAATTCAACCAAGATGCCACAATTTTGAGATGACTAGAAAAAAGCAGTGTGGCCCAACTTTAGTGAGGGACTGTTAAAAAACTTTTCCTGAAAGGAGAAACTTCATAGTCGGCCTTTCCAAACCTACTCCCATTTTATCTAATATTTCTTTCCCTGGTGGTGGTGGTAGTTGCCCAAAGTTAAGTAGCTTCTCTGAGAACAACTTGTTGGAAAAGGTAGGTAACTAGTTAATCAGCATTTCAAAAGACAATTTTTAAAAAGTGAAAGTGCATTATAAAGATACCCAAAGGAATTTCGGGGTGGGACAAACATGCTTATCCAATATTCACTGAATGTCCTTTCTCTCTCCACTTCCCAGTCTCCCACTCACACATTTATTATCTTTTTCTCCAACTTCCTCCATCCCTTATCCAATTAAACACATCATCTTTTGTCCTAGTGTTCATTCTCATATTTCTCTGTGCCTTTCAACTGGCTACAATATATACATGAAAAGAATGTTTGGTTGTGGGGGGTTGTGTTTCTTTTAACTTACTTATATAGAATTAAATAATATATTTGAAAGTACTTTGTAAGTGATAAAGCACTTTACAAAATTTTTCTTATTTTCAGAGTATATTCCCATGCCTCACACATTGTGGGTACCCAATAGATGGTTATCAAATGATTTAGTAAAGCATTATATACTCTGTCTTTATTTTTACAGCCATGTATGTACATTAGAGGATGACAAGAAGGGGAAATTTTTCTAGCAGAAGTACAGGTATTTTAATCTCTAAAATGTATGGAGCACATTAAACACACCAAGACTCCAATCACAAAAGGGGGAAAAATACACAAATTAGGCACTATAAATAATAAAGATATTTTGGTGTCATGTTCCCAATCTTTGAAGTCCCATAAAATAAGAGAAGAAATATTTAGAAGCAAAATATGGCAATATTGGAAAACCAGATAGGATGTCATAAGCAGAGAAAAAATGTCACTCCTTGGGATGCAGAATGGCACAACCACCTTAGAAACATTTGGCCATTTCTTGTAAAGTTAAATATATGTTCTCATATGACTCAGCAATCCTATCCTAAGTTTTCATTTACACAAAACTTAACATTTACACAAAAACCTATATGCAAGTGTTCATAGTGACTTTATTCAAAATTGCCAAAAACTTAACATTTACACAAAAACCTATATGTAAGTGTTTATAGTGACTTTATTCAAAATTGCCAAAAACTGTAAATAATCCAAATGTCCTTGAACTGCTCAATAGATAAACCCACACTGGTATATCCTTGTAATGAAAAACTACTCAGCCAAAACAAAAGAAGGGGCAGTGGAGCAGAGAGAACTATCAATAAAGATGACAACATAAATGAATCTCAATGCGCTATGCTGACTGAAAAGAGCCAGACTTAAAAAGTTACTTATTGTATGATTTTATTTATATAACATTTTGGAAAAAGCAAAACTATAGGGGGAAAAAAACAGATCACTGGTTGACAGAGGCTGGTGGTGGATGGAGAGGTTGCTTTAAAACAAGCACAAGGGAATTTTTCGAAGTGATAAACTGTTCCGGATTTTGAGGTGGTGGTTACATAACTAGTCAAAATAGTTCGTATTTATCAAAACTCATAAAGCTGTACACTAAAAATTTACTGTATTTAAATAATGCCTCAATAAACCTGACTATTCTGCAACCCCATCCCCCAAAAGAAGGCAATTAAAAAATTCTGAGGACCTTATAGATGTATACATACTATAGTGAATTGGAAAACCAGTTGAGCAATTTGCAACCACATACAGTTATCCAAAGAGGCCACTAGATGGTGGTACTAGCTTTTGTAATAGAGCCGAAGAAAAGTTTGAAGTTTAGAAATCACAGGCCTGGCAGTCCAGCAGTTTTTTGGAAAATTTCCCATAAATCCATGGCTCTAACTCCTGCTGTCTTGACTTGGGCTGCATTAATTTCTGTGTTTTTGCTAAGCCAGTTCTCCTAGCCTTCCACTGATTCTGGAAGGCCATCAATATCCTTCCAGTAAAATTCTGTCTCCTCTGTTTTTGTTTTTATTTTTTATTTTGTTTTCTGAAACAGATTGAATAACAGAACTAATAATGGCTGTGAGTTTATTTTTTTGTTTTTCTTCTTCGGAGAATTTTGAACATGTACAAAATAAACAGAATGGTATAATGAATCTCTTATGTACCCTCACCAAGGTTCAATAGTCATTGATAATCTACTACTCTTAATTTATCAAACTTCCACCACCCCAATGCCCAATTGTTTTTTACAGTCCTTTTTAATTAGATAAAGTTTACGTATTTTTAAATGCATAGACTGTTTTTTAATTATCTTATTTTTTTAAAGCAGTTTTAGGTTCACAGCAAAATTAAGTGGTAAGTACAGAGAATTCCCATATCCCCCCTTTCCCACTCATGCATAGCCTCCCCCATTATCAACATCCCAGAGTGATACATTTGTTACAATTAATGTTATCTGCACTGACACATCATTATCACACAAAGTCCATAGCTTACATGAGAGTTGACTCTTGAAGTACATTCTATAGGTTTGAACAAATGTATTATGACATGTATGTACCATTATAGCATCATACAGAGTCACTCTACCCTAGACGTCCTCTGTGTTCCACCTATTCATCCCTCCTTCCCACTAATCCCTGGCAAAATGCACAGATTTTAACTACACAATTCCAGTTTTTTTTTCAAGGACCTAGTTTGGAAGTTTCTAAAACATAAAGCAAAAAGAAAAAGGAAAATAATAAGAGAAAACTTAGGAGATAAATCCAGTCAATGACAAAAAGTTTATGAGGAATTCCAGGAGTTAATAAAGAGGAAAGAAAAGAAAGGAAAAAATGGAATATATTATAAAAGAAAGTTTCCCTAAATTCAAGATATGGAACTTTGTTCAAAGAGGCCTAATAAATGTTGAATAAGATTAATAAAAAAACATACATGCACGAATCTTCATACATCATGGTGAGAATTCTGAACTCTCTGAAAATGCCACAATCTTCCAGAAGGAAAAAACAAGAAACCAGCAAAAGAACAAAAATGGATTAATATTAAATAACAATAATATAAATCCATATATTTTTGAGAGCTTCAGCCTCCAAAGGACAAGAAAAAAAATATTTTAAAATATATATCATAAACACGAACATATGCTTTTATCATAAAAATCCAAAATAATTATGTATTTTGTCATATCGACATAGACAATATTATCATACTTTAAATATACATTTTCACCCAGAAATTTCACCTCTAAAATATATATGTATGTATACGTGTGTGTGTGCATGTGTGTGTATATATATTACACATATATATGTAATTTGGGAGTGAAGGGTTTGGGGAAAACAAACCACCAAACTAAAAACCGAAAAGAACCTAACTAGTCATCAGTATTATCAGTGTAAGACTGATTGGTAATTTTACCAATTCCATACAATGGATTCTGACAGGCCTAGCATGGACCTGGTTTTCACCCTTACGGTGGTTCAAGCGTGTGCAGTGGAGAATGGGGAAAGTAGGGGGTGTGGCAATTGAAGGCAAGAAGGGATCATGGCTACCACCAAGAGGGTTTTGTTTTGGGAATTTCACCAGCTTCACCAGAACACATCAATAAGGGAAGATGAGTTTCCTAAAAGAGTATTACCAGAAGGGGGCAGGGGCACAGAGTATGCATAAAGAACAGCTGTTTATGACAGTACTGACTGAAGTTCCTGCGCAGTATCAGTCTTGTTCTCACAGTGGCAGTGACAGTTGTCTGCACGTTTGCGGAGGGCCTGGTAGGGGAGCACTCCCAGATTTATAGAGGAGAATCTCAGTCCGTCTCGTGAGAAGACTGCAGTGAGGTCCTCTGAGGAGGCAACAGCAGTTTGGGCATGACCTAGCAGGAAGGCCTTGTCCCTGCTCCATGTGGAGTCAGTAAAGGTAGTTCAATTTGGGGCTAGGGAATTCACTGCCAAGATAGCTCACATACCTGGTTAGCAAGTTGGTGCTGTCAACTGGGAGCTCAGCCTAAATGGAGAATCACAGCTCTTAGCTACTCTGGGTAGTTTTTCCCTTAGTACATGGGACTCAGTTCCAAGAGTGGCTCTCTCAAGAAGCAGGAAGTGGACACTGACAGATTCTTAAGACCTGGGCCTGAAAATTAGTCCAGTATCACCTCAGCTGAATTCTGCTGGTCAGACATAGAGCCTAGATTCAAGGAAAGAGAAGTGACAAAGACTTTGGAAGCTACATTTTAAGACTGACACATCAGATTCAGGAAGAACAATTTCAGTTATTTATGTATCCTCTAAAAAAGCCTTGAGAATTTACATATAGAGTATACATTAAGTGTGACCAGCTGACTTACTATATGTAATAATATCTGGCATCACATTATATTGCCTTTTACACTAAGTTAAACCAAGATTGCACTATATTCTTTATCAGAATTTCGTGACCCATCCTTCACCTCCAACCTGCTTTTGGTCAAAATTCACTTCCTAAAGGAAAGGGCTTACCAAGAGGAATTGGTCTCTTTTTGATACAGTAGTATCAATTGAATGTAAGCTCTATAAAACCATGTAGCAACATTTAAACTCTGGCAGATGGTGGAGAAATGCATGAAGAATGACAATAATCATAAATATCATGAGACATTTAGAATCCATTTGTATCTAAGATTTTAGTCAGAGAACACCTAACCAGAATAAATAAGGATCAATATGATCAATTCTAGTTAACCAAGTGGCTAATTTCTTTAAAAATTAACTAATTGTTTTATCTTTTTTTGATGGATACAACATGTATTAGCTAGTATATGGACTCTCTTGGCTGGCCTATAAATAGTTGAAGGTGATTGTATTATTTTGGATGATTTAGACAACACATTTATAATAGTCTGTTGAATTTCTTACTTTGTTATTTGTGCCTGTCTGTATGATCAGATATTTTGGTTAGAAACTGCTAGTTACTGTAGACCCCAGCCCTGTGTCCTGTACTCCTCTTGGTAAATTAACTGGGCTTTTAAAAACAATGAGATACTGAGAGGTTTTGAATATTTGAAAAGGCAGGATGACCCGTCCAGAGTACAAGTCATGGTTAAGTGGTAAGTACATGAGATGTATAATATACCAACTGACATCTCCACTTGAGTTAAGCCAGAATTGTACCATTTCCTTAATGAAAATTTCTCAATTGAAAAAATCCTTCAAGCTCTGCAGATAATTATTACATATAATTTTCTACATAATTGAAGAAAACTTCCCTGAAGAAAGATTTTTATCTTCAGATTGAAATGATTCACTGATCCCCAGTTTAAGGGTTTTAAAATATAGCTACAAATCCTTTGATGCTCCTCCCTTCAAGAAGTGGAACTTTATTGTCTTTTGCTTCAGTGTATGCTGATTTCGTGACATGCTTTTAATTAAGAGACTATGGTAGAAGTGTGATAGTATTTTTGAGGCTGTGCCAGAAAAGCATTGTTAACTTCTCTTACTCTTTCTCATAGATCACTTGCTCTGGGAGAAGCCAGCTGCCCTAACACCTAAAGCAGCTCTACACAGAGATTCACAAGGCAAGTAACTGAGACCTCCTGCCAATAGCCAGGTGAGTGACCATCTTGGAAGTGGACCCTCCAGCCCCAGTCAAGCATTCAGATGACTGAAGCTCTGACATCTTCACTGCAACCTCATAAAAGATCCTGAGCCAGAACCATCCAGCTAAGCCAGTTCTGAATGCCTAACAGCAACTGTGACATAAAATGTTTGTTTTAAGGTGCTACATTTCAAAGTAATATGTAATCCAGCAGTATATAATGTATTAAGATTAAAAAAATAAAAGCACATCCAGAAATTAAGAAAAAACCTTGTAAGCATCAGAACAATCTGCTTACAAAGAAACAAAATCAGATGAAAATTGATTTCTTATTAGTAATAGTGGAAGCTGAAAGTCAACAACTACACGGTTTAGGCAAGAAAAGATTCAGATTACCTATACATCCTATCTTTAAAAATAATGGGAGAAATTCTCTACCTATAAAAAAATGGAATAGAATTTAATCATGACTACACCAAGATCGTAGGGGCAAGGTAAACAGTACAGAAAAAGCTACTTAGCAATATTTAAGTCAAATATAACTAAATGGAGACAGTATGAATAATTTGTAATGTGTTGTAAAATCAGTCTTGAAATAGAAATAATTTCCACTTATATAGCTAAGTATTAAACTTTCTAATACATAATTGATTGCTCAAGTTTTTACATGTAACTTACTATGCATATTGTACTTTAAAAAAATTTTCAGCAAGTTCACAGACCTTTGAAGCCCACAAATGGAACCTATCTTAAGAACTATCATTCCTTGAAGTTGTAAGAAATTTCCTGAAACATTGCATAAAATTAATTTTCAGAAACGTATTTATAGTTTGGTTTCCTGTCTAAATTCTAAGCTACATTTAACATTAAAGTGTGTAACTTTTTGTATTCAAATTTTAAGGTCCATTTTTAGGAAACCAACCTTTTTTCCTTAATAATTTTAAGATGGAGGAGTTATTTCAACATTTGACTATTTGGAGGAGACTAGCAATAACATCTCTTAAACGGTGTGAGGTTTGGCATGTCTCTTATAGGTGTTTTTTTTTTTTTTTAGTATTTATAGTTATCCAACGGATAATCATACGTAATATATATGTTACATGTAAAACTTTTTATAGATCACGTATTTTCTATACATTACAAATAACGCTATTGGTCCCCTAACGTTATTTCAGTAAGGCATACATAGAGTTAATATGAACAAAATTTTAGTATTTGGCTCTTACAAAACCTTTAACGGTAGCTCAAAAAGTGGAATGTAACGAGTTTTATAATTCCAATCCACCCAACAAAACTAGTCACCAGACCCCTGTTCCCCTCCTCTTCTTTCACCACATTGGGAAAAAAGGGACTACAGAAAAACCTAGCGCCTCTTGGGCAGTTTTATTCATTACAGAAACATGTACGCTCCATAAGACACCTTTTTCCATTTAGCCAGGGCTTTCACTACCCTTTTTTGAAACACAAAGTGCCCTTGCCTGCTAATAAGGCAATTTCGTAAACTTCAATCCTCCTCCGCATTTCTGCCTAGCCCTTGAATGCAGCGGCGTCGCACAGTCCCCAGCCTGGAGCTTGCGCTTTGGCCCGTCTAACGAGACACTGCCCAGACACCGCAGCTTCACAGGTTACACCATTATTCCCACCAGGCCGCGGGCGCCGGCTTAGTGCAACCCGCCGTCACGTGGCTGCGCAGGTCCAATCACCGAGGCCCACGCTTTCCAGACGGCCGCATGCGCTCACCGAGCCGGCGCTCCCGCGGCGCCAGGCCCAGGGCGCACGGTGCGCCCTCGTTAATCCTCCCATGAGGTCCCGGCCACCAGGGTTGCGGGTTCCTACCCAGCGTTGTTTCTGAACTCGGCCATGGGAGCGTGTCCTGACTGGCTTTCCCCGGTGGGGACAGGACTTATTTGAGACCAGGACCACTTCCGGAAGCGCGAGGCCGGATGTTATCTGGCTTCTCTGGAGCCCGGGGGCCAAAGTGCAGTCGGCTGCATTGGTGGCAGTGAGAGCTGGTGGTTGGTCGGGAGACTAGCCGTTCAGTCTCGCCGCTGCTTAGGAGCGCGTTTCCATCGTAGCACCACGGCCCCGTCCTCCAACCCCGAGCCCGGCGCGGCTGCCCGGGAGGCTCCTTCAGGCTCCTTGACGCCGCTCCAAGGGGCGCCTACCCGGGCATCGCCTGGGCCTCCAGCCAGGGGACTGGCTCCCAGTTTCAGCACTCCGGGCCACAGTAAGAAGTGCCCTTATCACCCTGCGCCCTGTCCCCCTCCCTGAACCATCGGGACCCTGGTCCAGAGCGACAGCCTCGGACCTGGGACTAGAAGAATCCAAGACACTCAGCCTCGGCCCCCCACAGACGGGGCTCGGCATCGTCTCCGATATGTCACCCACCATTTCCCACAAGGACAACAGTCGGCAACGACGACCAGGGACTTTCAACCACTCTCTGGATATGAAGAGCGGTCCTCTGCCTCCGGGGGGCTGGGATGACAGACATCCGGACTTGGTGGGCGGGGAAGGGGACAAAGAAGCTCTTCTGCGGGATGCCGACACTGGTGATTTCTCAAAACCCCCACGGAGCTGCCGGGACGAATTAAGCAGCATTTTGCTGTTGCTTTTTCTTTACGTTCTTCAGGGCATTCCACTGGGCCTGGCGGGAAGTATCCCACTCATTTTGCAGAGCAAAAATGTTAGCTATACAGATCAAGCTTTCTTCAGCTTCGTCTTCTGGCCCTTCAGTCTCAAATTGCTCTGGGCCCCGTTGGTTGATGCTGTTTATTTTAGGAACTTCGGTCGTCGCAAATCTTGGCTTGTCCCTACACAGTATACATTGGGACTCTTCATGATATATTTATCCACTCAGGTGGACCGTTTGCTCGGGAACACTGATGGCCGAACCCCCGATGTGGTTGCTCTCACTGTGACTTTCTTTTTGTTTGAATTTCTGGCTGCCACTCAGGACATCGCTGTGGACGGTTGGGCGTTAACTATGTTATCCCGTGAAAACGTGGGTTATGCTTCTACTTGCAATTCAGTGGGCCAAACAGCTGGCTACTTTTTGGGCAATGTACTGTTTTTGGCCCTTGAATCTGCCGACTTTTGTAACAAATATTTGCGGTTTCAGCCTCAAGCCAGGGGAATCGTTACTCTTTCAGGTAGTGTATTTAAACTATTACGCTGTAAGGTTTATTATTTTATGTTTATGAATCCTTTTGACAGAATGTGTGATGTTGGAGGAAAGCTTATTTAATTTACTGGAAATCATTTCATGAGAGATTACCTAAGTAAGTTTTCTGTTATACTAAAATGAGCTCCAGCCAAAATGACTACATTGAAGTAATCAGAAATTGGCCGTTTACTGCAGTGAGCAGGGAGAGGCAGCCCGTTCAGTAACACTGTTGGGTAGTGGCAAACAGAACTCTCAGTCTAGGGATCCGTTGGCAGTCGCTTGATACAGATGCACATATTTTTAAAAAGTCTGGCTAGTATGAAGACACAAATCCAGTCTGACTCCCATGGATCACATTTTCCTTTTTTTTCTTTTGTTGGATTGAGATTTCTAGCTCCATGCTTTCTGGTTCATTTCTCCCCTTACTCTTATACCAGGAGTCTTCCAGTGTTGCAATAGATTTAATTCATTCAAACGTTAATGAGTTGGCTGAGTGACAGAGTTCTCAGGGTTTCCTATGAATAAAGCAGAGTCCCACCGACAAGGAATGGGAGAGATAAACATTTTATAGGGGAGCTCAGGGTTGCCATCCATTACCTGCTTGTGGGAGTCAGCCTTCATACACAGATAACACTTGACTTTCTTGAATTACAAGATTGCAAGAAGTAGGTAAGTGGAGTTCCACAATGCACGACACCAGGTGAAAATGCACCGAAACAGCAAAGTACAAAAGATTCAGGATAGTGCTTACAGTGTCATAGTGCCTGAAGCCATAATTGTGGGGTCTGGGTTTGGGAAATGGTGCTGAAAGAAAGGTTGCAACCAAATTAGTAAGATTTCTTTTAATTGCTGTGAGAAAGAGTTTGAAGGTTCTCCAGTAAGAAATTTTAAGTTCTATAACATTTACCCTTTTTCTGCATGAGTAAATACATGCCTCTGTAAAGTTTTCTGAGTGTCTTTAAAAAAAAAAACTTTCCTAACAACTAAAACAAGTAAGATTACCAAATATTAGGAACAACCAAATCAGGAATATAGTAGAATTCTGCATTCTGGTAGTGATGATGAATTTAGATGGTTCTCTTTTGAAATTTAAACAGTTGGATTTACTGTGTAGTATCTTCCCAGTACTAGTTTGAGGATTCTCAACAGAGTAAAAATCAGGGTAGGTATATGGTGAGGGAAGTGTAAGGGTTATGTCATAGTATTTCGAGAGTGGGGGCAGATAAACAGTTCAAATCTTTTCACCCTCTCTACACTCCTATATCCTGTAAGGAACCCCCTTTATACCTCTTCAAAACTGCTAGTGAGCCACTAACTGATGAAATGATAATTCTAATTTTACTCAGTCGGTTTGAGGCCAAAAATGATTGAGAGACACTGCTTAGTACTAGACAGGTTTGTCTCCGAGTGTTCTGGGGTCCCACTCCCGCTTTATGGATAAATTTTCTGTCGAGAAATACTTTGTGAATGAATCATATCAGCACCTTGCTGCTTTTCATCTTGTACTGGGACTGTTCATTTCACCAAGAAGGACTAGTGAGATGATGGGTTATTAAACATGGGGAAGTCTCAGTAGAGAAGTCAAGATTTAAGGGGCTGTTGAAACTAAATTACTTACTAGGTATATTAGAACTTAAGTATGATATAAGTGATTGATAAAACATCATTCCAGAGAATGCCATTATACATACAAGATAATGATATCCTAACTTAGCCACAACTGTTCCCTAGTGGGAAAATCAAAACTGTGCCACTGGGTTTTTGTTTACACTGATTTTTTATTTTGAATAGCTGTTTGGTCTGTAATAGTTGAACTTTGTTCTCTAGAAAGTTGTAGAAATAGCTTACTGTTTAACTTTCTATCTGTAGTGGACTGCTGTTTTTGGTTTAAACATTTTAGTAAGTTGTTGAGTTCCTGCATTTTCATTCTCCATCTTATGACTGCACATATCACATTTACAGTTTTGTACTTTGTAGAACTTATTAATAGTACAACTAAGAAAAGCTAGTGGTTTTCAGGAATTTTTAAGAACGTAGAATTATGAAGGAAATACAGTTGCTTAGGTAATAAAACAAGAGCCAAACACTGAGGCAGATGTTTAGAAAATCAGAAAATTGACAGATAATTTTTTTAATTCTCAAATAATATTCTGTGATTAACATTTTTAGTTACAGATACATAGAAATGGAATATATTGAGAAAGAACAATTTTTACCTTCTAGAAAGCAGCAATCTAAATAGTAAATTTAGAACAATAAAGGTAAGATGAGAGTAAAATGAGACACAAAACCTTAATTATGCTGATTGGCTTTTGGGTACCTTCAGGGATCCGGGACAGTAGTACACCCAGAAGTGGCTTTTTCTGTGCTGCTCTGTTTGGTTTTCAAAGATCTTTAGTAGCAAAAAGAGACCACCTTTTAAGCTGCAAGGAAGGATTAAAGTAACCCAGAAGAACATAGAGATGAGAACATAAAGTTTTATGACTTGAAATGATCATATATTTCAATTCCTTCATTCAGTTTTTTTTTAATAATTTAAGATCCTGATTTTAAAAAATAATATAAGATTCTAATTTTTATTCTTATTCTGGTAGTGGCTGAACCAGTTTACATTTCCACCAACAGTGCATGAGGGTTCCCTTTTCTCCACATCCTTACCAACACTTGTTATTTTTGTCTTTTTGATACTAAGTATTCTGACTGGGGTGAGGTGATACCATTGTGGTTTTGATTTGCCTTGCCCTAATGATTAGTGAGGCTGAGCATCTTTTCATGTGTCTGTTGGCCATCTATATGTCTTCAGAAAAATGTCTATTGCAAGTCCTCTGTCCATTTTTTAGTTGGGTTTTTTTGGGGGGGGGGTTGTTGAATTGTATGAGTTCTTTATATAGTTTGGATATTAACCCCTGTTGGATATATAGTTGGCAAATGTATTTTTGCATTTGGTGGGTTGCCTTTTCATTTTGTTGATGGTTTCCTTTGCTGTACAGAAGCTTTTTAGTTTGATGTAGTCCCACTTGTTTATTTTCATTATTTCCCTTGCCTGGAAAGATATATCCAGCAAAAAATTTCTAATGCCAATATTCAAGAGCTTATTGCTTGTTTTCTTATAGGAGTTTTATGGTTTCAGGTCTTACATTTAGCTCTTCAATCCATTTCTAGTTTATTTTTGTGTATGGTATAAGATAAGGCTCAGTTCATTCATTTTTATAGGTGAGAAAACTGAGGTCAAGTGGTTAGAGGTAAAGATACAGATTTCCTCCACTATATGAAAGTAAGAATGTTCTGTAAACCTTTCATAAGCCAAAATGGCATAAAGGGAAAAGTATCCCCCACTTCCTAGAAATTCTTGCTACTCCACTTCACTCTTATGAAAGACCTGAATTAGTACCATAACAGCTTCTTTTGTAAAAGCAAAGATCTGCTTTGGATTTATTTCCCTTAGTGAAAACAGTAGTACTAATGTAGATCTTTCACAAAAGTGGAGTAGCCTAATGCAAACTTTCAGAAAGTGAGGGATACCTATATACCTATAGTTTAGGCATCCTGATTCCTTATCTGGTGTTTTTCCTACAGTTGGTAGGAAACTAGGAAAAACTTCAAGGAAACTCCTAAAACCCAAATATAATACGTGTTGATGAGGCTTTCCTTCCAGAAAAAAATAGTACTCTGACTGCTGATGTCTAAAAAACATTAGCCCATTCCTGGAACGCTGGATTCCTAGAAGTGAAAGACTAAACTGTTTTTTTGTTTGTTTGTTTTTAAGTAACCCATGTCATTCATTCGCTCAGCTTTGAGTGCCTATTTGGTGCTAGCTATGTGATAGGTGTTAAAATTTGATGAATAAGACCTGGGAATTCTCTGCTCCCAAGTAACTTACAGTCTGTAGTGGAAGTATGCAAACCAAAATGATGGAGAAGGTAAATGGATGTCAATGAGTCAGGTGAGTTGGTGCAAGACTAAGGATTGGAGGGGACAGTAGTGACTTGAAAACTCATGCCCATCTGAAGGCAGGGAGCTTCAACTCCAATAAAGTGTTGTCTTGTGGCAGTGGGATCCCAGGATTACTAGATCTTAGAGTATTCAAGAGAAGCTGAAAATTACTTTTTTGTTTATGGGCTAATTTTAAAAACACTTTTTAGACTCATATAAAATGTCTTTAGGCCAGTCCCAGCCTGTGAACTGGTAATTGAGGCCCGTTCCTCTAGAAGCAGTGTTAATAATGAATGGAAATGATTGGGATATATAAAAGAACAGGATATTTGGGTTTGAGGGCAGGGAGCAGGTTAGTCCTATACAGGAGAAGGGAGCTAAATATATTAGATCTTATGAATCAGTTTGTTTATAGTTAGACAAGCACATAGAGGAGCCAGTAAGAGAAAAAGGAAATGCTGCTTTGAAAAACTAATTCTCCAAGTATGAAGCTAATCAAACAGGTGATGATAATAGTAAAAACAGTATTTGTAAGAAGCGAGTAGAACCAATTAATTATTACATAGTGACAGATTTCATTGTCTTTCTTGAAGAAGTACTCAATATATTTTATGTGACTAGAAATGCTGTTTAGAATTTGGGGAGCATTAACGGACCCATTTTAGGTAAACCAGTTATTCTTCTGTAAGCTGTAATACATTTTTAGCATCTATATTTAGGTTTAAAACATTCTCTTACATTCTCAAAAGGTAAAATTATAGAGATGAACAGATCAGTAGTTGCTAGGAATTGCAGACCAGGAGAAGGAGCCTATAAATGGATAGCACAAGGGAGACCTGGGGAGTGATAGAACTGTTCTGTATCCAGAGTATGGTGGTGGTTTGAAATTTATACATGTGTTAAAATTCATGGAGGTGTACACCAAAACAGTTTACTATATAATCATTTAAAAAGTAAGATTTATGAAAATTAAAAATAACTCATTACCCTTAAAAGCTCGTCTCTGGGTAAATATCATACAAAGTATATAATATAAAATCCTTGAGTTTAGCTTCCCTTTTGGCCTTGAATGGAATGGTTCATAAATTAGGCGATGGTCCTTACATCTCACTATAGACAAATGGAGGAAATTTTAATTTACTTCCAAATGTTAGGGCCATCATAGTAAAGTGAGATAAATGGAGTAATACAGGGAAGGATTAGGTATTAAAAAACTGGAGCCCACACCCCAGAAAAAAGATCTTAAAGCCTTTTTTCTAAAACAAAGCAAAGGAGAAATGGTACTCTATGCTTCCTTTGTCCAGTAAAGAACTGCAGAAGTGCTTTTGTATGAAGTCAATTTACAAAATACACTGTAGATCAAAATTTTTTTATTTTATTTTGGTATCGATTATCTACAATTACATGTGCAACATTATGGTTCCCAGACTCCCCACATCATCAAGTCCCCCCACCATACACCATTATAGTCACTGTCCATTAGCATAGTGAGATGCTATAGAATCACTATTTGTCTTCTCTGTGTTATACTGCCCGCCCCGTGCCCCCCCCACCCAGACACATGATGTCTGTGAATCGTAATGCCCCTTTTTCCCACTTGTCCCTCCCTTCCCACCCATCCTCCCCAGTCCCTTTCCCTTTGGTAACTGTTAGTCCATTCTTGGGCTCTGGGAGTCGGCTGCTGTTTTGTTCCTTTAGTTTTTTTCTTTGTTCTTATACTCCACAGATGAGTAAAATCATTTGATACTTGTCTTTTTCCGCCTGGCTTATTTCACTGAGGATAATACCGTCTAGCGCCATCCATGTTGTTGCAAATGTCTGGATTTGTTTTCTTCGTATGGCTCAATAATATGCCATTGTGTATATGTACCACATCTTCTTTATCCATTCATCTACTGATGGACACTTAAGTTGCTTCCATTTCTTGGCTATTGTAAATAATGATGCAGTAAACATAGGAGTGCATACGTCTTTTTCAAACTGGGCTGCTGCATTCTTACGGTAAATTCCTAGTAGTGGGATTCCTGGGTCAAATGGTATTTCTATTTTGAGTTTTTTGAGGAACTCCATACTGCTTTCCACAATGGGTGAACTAATTTGCATTCCCACCAGCAGTGTAGGAGGGTTCCCCTTTCTCCACATCCTTGCCAACATTTGTTGTTGTTTGTCTTTTGGATGGTCACGATCCTAACTGGTGTGAGGTGATATCTCATTGTGGTTTTAATTTGCATTTCTCTGATATTTAGTGATTTGGAGCATCTTTTCATGTGCCTGTTGGCCATCTGGATTTCTTCTTTAGAGAAGTGTCTTTTCAGATCTGCCCATTTTTTAATTAGATTATTTGCTTTTAGTTTGTTGAGGTGTGTGAGCTCTTTATATATTTTGGGTGTCAACCCCTTATCGGATATGTCATTTATGAATATATTCTCCCATACTGTAGGAATGTCTTTTTGTTCTACTGATGGTGTCCTTTGCTGTACAGAAGATTTTCAGCTTGATATAGTCCCACTTGTTCGTTTTTGCTTTTGTTTCCCTTGCCCGGGGAGATATGTTCATGAAGAAGTCGCTCATGTTTATGTCCAAGAGATTTTTGCCTATGTTTTTTCCTAAGAGTTTTATGGTTTCATGACTTACATTCAGGTTTTTGATCCATTTCGAATTTTGTGTATGGGTTAGACAATGATCCAGTTTCTTTCTCTTACATGTAGCTGTCCAGCTTTGCCAAACCAGCTGTTGAAGAGGCTGTCATTTCCCCATTGTAAATCCATGGCTCCTTTATTGTATACTAATTGACCATATATGTTTGGGTTAATATCTGGACTCTCTATTCTGATCCACTGGTCTGTGGGTCTGTTCTTATGCCATTACCAAATTGTCTTGATTACAGTGGCTTTGTAGTAGAGCTTGAAGTCAGGGAGTGTAATTCCCCCTGTTTTATTCTTCCTTCTCAGGATTGCTTTGGGTATTTGGGGTCTTTTGGGGTTCCATATGAATTTTAGAACTATTTGTTCCAGTTCATTGAAAAATGCTGTTGGTATTTTGATAGGGATTGCATTGAATCTGTAGATTGCTTTAGGTAGTATAACCATTTTGACAATATTTATTCTTCCTAGCCAAGAGCTTGGGATGAATTTCCATTTGTTAGTGTCCTCTTTAATTTCTCTTAGGAGTGTCTTGTAGTTTTCAGGGTATAGGTCTTTCACTTCCTTCATTAGGTTTATTCCTAGGTATTTTATTCTTTTTGATGCAATTGTGAATGGAATTGTTTTCCTGATTTCTCTTTCTGTTAGCTCATCATTAGTGTACAGGAAAGCAACAGATTTCTGTATATTAATTTTGTATCCTGCAACAATGCTGAATTCAGAAATTAGTTCTAGTATTTTTGTGGTGGAGTCTTTAGGGTTTTTTATGTACAATATTATGTCATCTGCAAATAGTGACAGTTTGACTTCTTCTTTACCAATCTGGATGCCTTGTATTTCATTGTTTTGTCTGATTGCCGTGGCTTCGACCTCAGGTACTATGTTGAATAACAGTGGAGAGAGTGGGCATCCCTGTCTTATTCCTGATCTTAGTTGAAAAGCTTTCAGCTTCTCGCCGTTAAGTATGGTGTTGGCTGTGGGTTTGTCATATATAGCCTTTATGATGTTGAGGTTCTTGCCCTCTATACCCATTTTGTTAAGAGTTTTTATCATGAATGGATGTTGAATTTTGTCAAATGCTTTATCAACATCTATGGAGATGATCATGTGGTTTTTGTTGTTCTTTTTGTTGATGCGGTGGATGATGTTGATGGATTTTCGAATGTTGTACCATCCTTGCATCCCTGAGATGAATCCCACTTGATCATGGTGTATGATCCTCTTGATGTATTTTTGAATTCAGTTTGCTAATATTTTGTTGAGTATTTTTGCATCTACGTTCATCATGGATATTGGTCTGTAATTTTCTTTTTTGGTGGGGTCTTTGCCTGGTTTGGGTATTAGAGTGATGCTGGCTTCATAGAATGAGTTTAGAAGTATTCCCTCCTCTTCTATTTTTTAAAAAACTTTAAGGAGAATGTGTATTATTTCTTCTGTATATTTCTGATAAAATTCAGTGGTGAATCCATCTGGTCCAGGGGTTTTGTTCTTGGGTAGTTTTTTGATTACCGATTCAGTTTCGTTGCTGGTAATCGGTCTGTTTAGATTTTCTGTTTCTTCCTTGGTCAGTCTTGAAAGGTTGTATTTTTCTAAGAAGTCCATTTCTTCTAGGTTTTCCAGCTTGTTAGCATATAGATTTTCATAGTATTCTCTAATAATTCTTTGTATTTCTGTGGGGACCATTGTGATTTTTCCTTTCTCATTTCTGATTCTGTTTAGGTGTGTAGATTCTCTCTTTCTCTTAATAAGTCTGGCTAGGGTTTTATCTATTTTGTTGGTTTTTTTTCAAAGAACCAGCTCTTGGTTTCATTGATTTTTTCTATTGTTTTATTCTTCTCAATTTTATTTATTTCTTTTCTGATCTTTATTATGTCCCTCCTTCTGGTGACTTTGGGCCTCATTTGTTCTTCTTTTTCCAATTTCAGTAATTGTGTCCTTAGACTATTCATTTGGGAATGTTCTTCCTTCTTTAAATAGGCCTGTATTGCAATATACTTTCCTCTTAGAATTGCCTTTGCTGCGTCCCACAGAAGTTGTGGCTTTGTGCTGTTGTTGTCAATTGTCTCCATATTTTGTTTGATCTCTGTTTTAATTTGGTCGTTGATTTCATTGATTATTTAGAAGCATGTTGTTGAGTCTTGATGTGTTTGTGAGCCTTTTTGTTTTCTTTGTACAATTTATTTCTAGTTTTATACCTTTGTGATCTGAGAGGTTGGTTGCTAGAATTTCAATATTTTTGAATTCACTGAGGCTCGTTTTGTGGCCTAGTATGTGGTCTATTCTGGAAAATGCTCCATGTGCACTTGACAAGAATGTGTATCCTGCTGCTTTTGGGTGCAGAGTTCTGTAGACATCTGTTAGGTCCATCTGTTCTAGTGTGTTGTTCAGTGCCTCTGTGTCTTTACTTATTTTCAGTCTGGTTGATCTGTCCTTTGGAGTGAGTAGTGTGTTCAAGTCTCCTAAAATGACTGCATTGCTTTCTATTTCCTCCTTTAATTCTGTTAGTATTTGTTTCACATATGTCGGTGCTCCTGTGTTAGGTGCATATATATTTAAAATGGTTGTATTCTCTTGTTGGACTGACCCCTTTATCATTATGTAATGTCCTTCTTTATCTCTTGTTACTTTCTTCGTTTTGAAGTCTATTTTGTCTGATACAAGTACTGCAACACCTGCTTTTTTCTCCCTGGTGTTTGCATGAAGTATCTTTTTCTATCCCTTCACTTTTAGTCTGAGTATATCTTTGGGTTTGAGGTGAGTCTCTTGTAAGCAGCATGTAGATGGGTCTTGCTTTTTTATCCATTCTGTTACTCTGTGTCTTTTGATTGGTGCATTCAGTCCAATTACATTTAGGGTGATTATTGATAGATATATACTTATTACCATTGCCGGTTTTAGATTCGTTGTTACCAAAGGTTCAAGGGTAGCTTCTTTACTATCTAACAGTCTAGCTTAACTGTCTTGTTAAGGTATTATAAACACAGTCTGATGATTCTTTATTTCTCTCCCTTTTTATTCTTCCTCCTCCATTCTTTATATATGAGGTGTTTTATTCTGTACTCTTTTGCATTTCCTTTGACTGTTTTTGTGGATAGTTGATTTAATTTTTTGCCTTTAGTTGGTATTTGGATGGTCTGCTTTCTTTGCTATGATTTTATTTTCTCTGGTGATGTCTTTTTAGCCATAGGAGTGCTTCCTTCTAGAGCAGTCCCTTTAAAATATCCTGTAGAGGTGATATGTGGGAGGCAAATTCCTTCAACTTTCGCTTGTCTGGGAATTGTTTAATCCCTCCCTCAAATTTAAATGATAATTGTGCTGGATACAGTATTCTTGGTTCAAGGCCCTTCTGTTTCATTGCGATTGCATTAAATACATCATGCCATTCTCTTCTGGTCTTTAAGGTTTCTGTTGAGAAGTCTGATGATAGCCTGATGGGTTTTCCTTTGTAGGTGATCTTTTTTCTCCCTCGGGCTGCCTTTAATACCCTGTCCTTGTCTCTGATCTTTGCCATTTTAATTATTATATGTCATGGTGTTGTCTTCCTTGGGTCCATTGTGTTGTGAGATCTGTGGGTTTCCATGGTCTGTGAAATTATTTCCTTTCCCAGCTTGGGGAAGTTTTCCTCAATTATGTCTTGAAGGACACTTTCTATCCCTTTTTCTCTCTCTTCTTCTTCTGGTGCTCCTATAATGCGAATATTGTTGCATTTGGATTGGTCACACAATTCTCTTAATATTCTTTCATTCCTAGAGATCCTTTTATCTCTCTCTGCCTCAGTTTCTCTGTATTCCTGTTCTCTGATTTGTATTCCATTAACAGTCTCTTGCACTCGTCCAGTCTGCTCTTAAGCCTGTCAGTCGATTGTTTCATTTCTGTAATGTCCCTCCTGACTTCCTCCCTTAGCTCTTTCATATTTCTCTGTAGGTCCATCAGCATGGTTATGACTTTTATTCTGAATTCTTTTTCAGGAAGATTGTTTAAATCTATCCCACCAGGCCCTCTCTCTGGGGTTGTCCGGGTGAGTCTTGACTGGACCAGATTCTTCTGTCTTTTCATGGCAATAGAAGTGGTCCCAGGCAGGTGACACATGTGTCCGCTGTGAGATTAAAGTCCCTTCCTGCTTGTTGTTCTCCTTGCCCTTCTCCACAGCCTGTGCCAGTTACCCGCACACTGGGAGTCAGTGTGTGAGACAATCCCCCAAGCTGCCCTGGACGGGGCTGCCCTCAGGCTAGCCTAGAGCACTGCAGGGGTTTGCAGCCACACCAGGTGCTTTCAGCACTCTTGGTGCCTTTCAGCCCTTGCTCTGGCTTCTGCGTCCCTTCCCGGTTAGCTGTGCTCCTGCCAGTAGGAGATTCTGTGCGGCCCTTCCCAGTTAGTTGCATACCTGCCGCAAGGAGATTCTGTGCGGCCCTTCCCGGTTAGCTGCGCGCCTGCCGGGAGAAGATTCTGTGTGGCCTTTCCTGGTTAGCTGCGCGCCCGCCGGGAGGAGATTCTGGGCGGCCCTTCCCAGTTAGCTGCATGCCCACCGGGAGGGGATTCTGTGTAGTTGTTGTGGCTGGGGCTGCTGTCCCGCTGGGATCCGCCGCAGTGCCGGCCTGGGGGGAACGAATGGCAGGCTTCTTACCTCTGTGAGGGGCTTTGGGGCTGCTTTACCCGGCAGCTGGTTAGGGGGCCCAAAGCTCCTCAAGATTCCCAGCCTGCTGGGTTGAGTGCGCTGGGACGATTTTGTTCTGCTGTTGGGCCCATGTCTCTTTAAGACTTTTTTTTGGGGGGGGTATCTTTAATCTATAATTGCATGTGCAATATTATGGTGATTAAACTACCCCCTTCATCAGGTTCCCCCCCCCCACCAACCCCATGACAGTTACTGTCCATCAGCATACTGAGATGCTATAGAATCACTACTTGTCTTCTCTGAGTTGTACAGCCCTCCCCGCGCCCCCCCCCCCAACATTTTGTCTGCTAGTCGTAATGCCCCTTTTTCCCCTTGTCCCTCCCTTCCCACCCATCTTCCCAGTCCCTTTCCCTTTGGTAACTGTTAGTCCATTCTTGGGTTCTGTGAGTCTGCTCCTGTTTTGTTCTTTCAATTTTTTTCTTTGCTCTTATGCTCCTCATATGAGTGAAATCATTTGATACTTGTCTTTTTCGGCTTGGCCTATTTCACTGAGCATAATACCTTCTAGCTCCATCCATGTTGTTGCAAATGGTAGGATTTGTTTTCTTCTTATGGCTGAATAATATTTCATTGTGTATACGTACCACATCTTCTTTATCCATTCATCTACTGATAGACACTTAGGTTGCTTCCAATTCTTGGCTATTGTAAATAGTGCTGCGATAAACAGGGGGGTGCATCTGTCTTTTTGAACCTGGGCTGCTGCATTCTTAGGGTAAATTCCTAGGAGTGGGATTCCTGGGTCAAATGGGTTTTTTGAGGAACCTCCATACTTCTCTTTAAGACTTTTAAGAAAGCGCCCGCTTTTCTTTTGTCCCAGGAGAGCGGGCTATGGGGACCTGGCTCTGGGGACCTGCTCGCAGTCTGCATCTCGGATCCTGCCCTTCCGTTTCTCTAATCTCTAGTATGCCATGCGATGTGTGTCTGTGCTCCCTGTGCAGATCACCAGGGCTGGTTATTTAGCAGTCCTGTGCTTCCACTCCCTCCCCACTCTGATTCTTTTCCTCCCGCTGGTGTGCTGGGGTCAGGGAGTAATCGGGTCCCGCCGGGTCGTGCCTTTGTATCCTACCCGCTTCGTGAGGTGCTGAGTTCTCGCAGATGTAGCTGTAGCCTGGCTGTAGTTGTACTGTATCTTCTGATCTCTCTTTTAGGAATAGTTGTATTTGTTGTATTTTCACAAATATATATGGTTTGGGGAGGAGATTTCCGCCGCCCTACTCACGCCACCATCTTTCCGGAACTCCCATTTTCAACTGTTTTATAAAAATCTGAATTCAGCTTACCAAAGTGATTTAAGGGTGTCAGGGTGTAGGTTGTACAAGAGTTGAATGCAAGAAGTTCCTATCACAGCATCAGAGTAAAGATATGTATGTTTCATTAAAATGGATTTTGTGCCTGATCAGAACATAGTAAAAAAAAAAGAAAAAATAGTGATTCACTTTTATGTATTCAGTGATAAAGGCCCAGAATTAGCATAAAAGGATCTGTTGACCTTTTAGCTTCAGTCTTGCATCCTGGGCTGAGTATGAGCCAAGAGTTTTGAGACAATATGGCTTTTAATAGCAAGACAGCTGCTTAATCTGGTGCTTGATTGAAGAAACAATCTCTATCCTGGAGAAAAACCTGACATTGTTGGAGTTAATGAGAAGGTATGTGATGTCAAACATAGTACTTTCCTAAGGGATTAGAAAGATTTCAAAAATAGCTTTATATTTACTTGATAGTTACATGCCGTCTTTAAAAAACCTAATCCTCAAATAAGATCTGACTATTACATAATCAAAACAGCATTTTCTGGGACTGCTCTTGAACAGCATGGATTTTTTTTTAATTAAGGTATCATTGATATACAATCTTATGAAGGTTTCACATGAGCAACATTGTGGTTTCAACATTCACCCATATTATCAAGTCCCCCCCTACCCCATTGCAGTCACTGTCCATAAGCGTAGTAAGATGCTATAGAGTCATTACTTGTCTTCTCTGTGCTATACTGCCTTCTCTGTGACCTACCTATATTGTGTGTGCTAATTATAAACAGCATGGATATTGAGCAAATGCTTTAGAGAGGTTTGTGGACTAGAAGGAAGGTCTGTTTCTGCTGAGACAGCTGGTGACCCAGGATCAGGTACATAATATTTCTATTTCAGTTTCCTCCACTGTGAAAGTGAGAGTGTTGAACTGGATTATGGGTGTCTAAAGTCCCTTCATGCTCTAACTTGTGAAGTAGAGAGCTGTGTTAAAAACAAGAAGGTAAAAGCAATTCCTGACAGTTACTTAGAAAAGAAACTGAGAGTTTATTTTCTTACACTGAATTCTGAAGGACTGAAGTTAATATCCACAGTGTGCATTTGAAAACCTGGTCTCAGACAAGGATGACGTATCAGACCATGCTTCCTAATTTTCTATCTCTTCTGATAGTATAAGAAAGTGAATGTATACCACAAAGGCACCGAGGCCCCAGTCCAAAGCCTTGAAAATGAAGTTTTTTTGAAGGCTAATGTTTTACCTTAAAACTTCTTGGAATTTTTGTTTTCTCCATAGTATTTTTTTCATTAAAATGTTTCCTTATGAGTTATTGAATAAAATGAATTCTATAGGAGGATGCACCATGTTTATTCACCTTGTGGGTTTTCATACCCTCTGACATGGAGAGATGGAAGTGGGGAGGGGAAATTCAAGTATCCAGTTTAAAGAAATTTGCTCAATTATCTATGTTCCAAATTTCATGGCTGGAACTAAAATAGGTACCTTTTTCAGGTGTATCTGGTTAATAGGAAAGAGAGCCTACTTGGGTGGTACAGTATAATGGAGTGCAGCATAATGGAAAACATTATTACTTTAGAGTCGGATCTGAGTTTGAATCCCACCTCTGACTCTTAATGGCTCGTAATTCTGTTTCCTTGTGTGTGAAGTAGGAATAGTAGTGCTTATCTTCGAAAGTGACTTTGAGATTTATTGCACTATTCTATGTTCTGTGTTGGCATAATAGCACTTGGGTGCTAGATATTTTAACATTGTTTTAGGTGAATTGTTACATGCTCTTAAATTGCGTTTGTGGGACTACTAGATAAGATCTAGTAGCCACTTCAGAATATTCAGTTTGTCTTATAGAAGGTCTTTGCTCAGAAGTCATGCTTGTGAAACTTAAACGTTAGCTTTGACATCTTGATCATACATGTATATACATCATAATGCTTTTGCAGTTAAAATGCCTAAATCAAAGTTAACCAAAATAATAATGAAATATCTAGATTACGTTTGGTAATACCATCTTTACAGTGGTAGGTATATCAGATGATGGGTGGCATTCTAGCATCAAAGCAATGTTAATAAACAATAGCCAGTAGTCTAAAGGTCAGTATTTATGGTAATTGCATTCATAAAACTTGTTAATACAGTTTCTGGCAGTGGCTAAACCTCTTTCTTAGCTATTAGCTTCATTCTTCTTTCCATGTGAGCTATGAAAAGCCTTGGAATTAAGGCTCTGAGTGATGCAGTTAACTACTTCCTTCTTTCACATGTCCTGTTATTTATTCTCAAAGTACAAAGAAATTAGAAATAATCTTATCTGCAAACAATACTGAAACCTGTTTAACTTGTTCTTGTTATTTTTTTTGTCTTGGTATTAGGATCAAGGAGCTTAAATTCTAGATGAAGATTTTGTTCCTTAAAACTGGAAGCATATACTAAGCAAACTAAAACTTTTTTTACATAGAGAAATAAAACTCTTAAAGTAGTACAAAACTGAAAACCTTTTATTTTTCACGTGACATGTATAGAGAGACCATTAATTGAAATTTCTAATGGCAGTGAAAGTAATGTAGGTTTTTTTTCAGCTAATTTAAAACAGTGTTGAACAAAAAAAAAACTTTCTGAATGATGATTATATTGTAGATGAAATTCTGTGAACAAGTCATTATTTGTTACATTTCACAGATGAAACTAAGAATGCAAAAATAATGAACATTAGCCTTACTTACAGGAATTATATTTAATTGTTGGTCGTTCTTTTTGAACTAGATTCAAAACACTAGAAATTATATGTTGTTATTTTGATGAACTTTAATCCATAAGACTTGTATATATTACTGCATTCTAAAATCGATACCTTTGCATTTAAGAATGTTTCATGGTTTTCTTCTGTTATCTAAAAGTAGTTATAAATTTCCAATTTATAATAAATTATAAATTTTCCCGAAAAGAATTCACCTCAGATTATAGACTCCCTATATACTTAAAGCATTTTAGCTTCTTTAATTGTCTAACTTGAATATCAGGGCCTTGTTTTTGACTAGGCTTGTGTAGACTAAAATAATTAGCCAATTCTGGTAGACTCTTACTTTAACATTAATTTTTTAAAAGGTCTTTACATACACCATGTGAAGTAAGGAAGAGTATAAAGCCCAAATTCAGAAGATTTAGGTTCAAGTTCTACCTTTTCATAATTTGACTTTTGGCAAAGATTTAAATATTCTGAGCCTCTTTCTCGTGTCTACTTAGTAATAAGGCCTGCTTTGCCTTTCTCACGTGTTTGCTATGAAAGTCAAATGTGATAACATATAAGAAAGCATTTAAATAGTAAGGTGAAATTGCTCTAAACAAAGAATGCTATATGCCTGCATTGTAAGTAAGGTTCAAGCTGTAGTGATCACCTTCGGCTAGCACAGCAGTGGAGCGAGACCAAAAACACAGGAGAACCCTGACTTGTTTTGAAAAGAGTGACTAGCCTCCATGAACTCCATGTTGTGCTACATGAGCAATAAAAAGTAAACCTATAAAACTGATTAGAAAGCATCTGGGATTGTCTAGCGAAGTCCTCTTGTTTTACAAATGGAGAAAAGGGTTGTCCACTGTCCTGTAGTGGCAAGCCAAGATGTATTTTTCAGATACCTAAAATTAGTTGTCTAAGGTATCAAATCACAATTTTACCACCGACTTGGAATGTAACTTCAGGCAACGTACCCTTTCTAAGCCTATTTCTTCATCTGTAGTCTGGGGCTAGTAATAACCTAATCTGTTCGTTGTTTTAGTAAAGGAAAAATGATACATGTGAAATGCTTAGCACACTTAGGACACATGGTGTGCATTCGATAAATGGTACCTCTATTTTCACTATTATTTTTAGCTATTACATACAATCTTCTAGGATATTATCACTCCCTCTGCTTCATTTGTTCAAAATAATGGCTGATGATCCAGCTATCTTCCACTAAAACAAAAACAACACAAACAGGACTCATATGACCCCCACTGTGTACCTATAAGTGTGAGGAAATTGCTTCTGTATCACAGTATTAAAGAAGTGGCTCTTCTTAAACAGATTTAAACATTAGAAAGTTTAAAAACAAAAGTTGGAAAATCTAATGTAAATGATTATCTCTAAGTTGTCATACTTAATAAAGAACTGAAATGGCTTAGGTACTAAAGAGTGGCTGATGGAGCTTATGATGTGAAATCATCTGTTACCCCTAGTACTTCCTTGAATAAAATGACATACTAGATTTTGTTTCATTCAACCCCGCTTAATATCTGCAACCCTTTTTCCTTCTAAGGCATTACTATTTTGTGTCTATTGTGATGTACATTTAACAGAACCAGGACTGTCTTGTTCATCTTCTGTGCCTGGTATAGTGCCTTGAACATGATAGGCACCCAAGTGTTGATTTTTTTTTAACAGATTTTAGTTGAGGAAAGGTTGGATATACAGAAGTATTTATTATCAATGAAGATACATCATTTCAAAATTTAATTATAGATTTTAACATTTTTAATTTCAGATTTCCTTTTTTTCTGGGGAACTGTATTTTTGATAACAACAACTCTAGTTGCCCTTCTGAAAAAAGAAAACAAAGAAGTATCAGTAGGAAAAGAAGAAACGCAGGGGATCACAGATACTTACAAACTACTTTTTGCAATCATAAAAATGCCGGCAGTTCTGACATTTTGCCTTCTGATCCTGACTGCAAAGGTAGGAGATTTATAAAGCAATTTACTGTTCTGTTATAATTACCAGTATCATGGAATACTTCCATTTTCTTTTTGTATCATAAGTCCTTTCCACTACTTTTAGAATTTAATAAAAACAATACTTTCTGTTTATTAAATATGTTTTAAAAGGTGTGATGACATCAAACATAATTTCAAGGTAAGCTAAATGTCTTGTGATCTTGAATTATGCCAACTTGGAATAATTCCAATGTGAAATTTTACTTAATGAATGATATTAGTGCTTAGTATGGAAATGAATGCCTTGAAAAAATAATAGCTCTCTACTGATATAATTAGTATGCTTTTAATGTCAGAGGTAGTAAAATTATTTACTTAGAATGTGATCCAAGCAGCAGGAGCTTGCTGGGCCCATAACCAAAGATACGGAAATGTGTGAATATTTGACATCTATTTAAAAATCAATCGAATTATTATTATTTTAATGTTGGAAGGAAATATACCATCAGACAAACGGAGGTTTTGGTGAGTTTTATTTTATTCTGTACATTTTCTATATTAAGATGTCCTAATTTTATAGTTCTAAGACATTTTAAAGATTATGCTAGAAGAAAAGTGAGTAAATTTTGTTATAGTGAGCTATTGCTAGTTTTGGGATTAATATTCCTAAATTCTAAAATCAGTTATAGAAGTTTCATATTATATATTTAAGCCTATCTACATTAACACTTTATAGCTATCTTCTGAGAAACCTGAAGTAAAAATTGTAGCCTCATTATTTTGAAATAGTGAGTTTTTCCTCCTCTCTAGAAAGAGAGTTAAATTTTAGGAAACATTAAAAAGCTTTAAACAAGGAACTTAAGTTTCAACTTTATCTTGAAAGTTTCCAGGAAGATAGTATTATCATCTGATTACATCACTTAGAGATAACCGTTAGTAATATTTTGACATATTTCTGTCCAGCTCCCTTTTTCCCTGTGTGTATGTACATGTGTGCATACATAAAATTTACATATATACATATAATTATTGCATTAATTATAATAATTTTATATTATATATTTATATACATACAAGTACTTTAAAAGTGGAATTGTATCATACCATGTGTAATTTCTTATCTTGTTTTTGTCTTGTTATTTCATATTCCTGTATCATTAAATAATTGAAAACATACTTTTAATAGCTATATAATTGTCACAGTGTATGAGGACTCATAATTCCCTCATTTTTCTGCTGTTGTATATTTCGTTTTCATATGTTTTTAATGGTAAAAATGCACTAGGGAAATTTTTATGCATAAGTATTTATTTGTTGTTCTGAATATTTCCAGTAGATTCTTTAATGGACAATTAGTAGGTTAGTTAATATGATTGCCAAATTGCTTTTTAAAAGACTATAATAATTTATACTGTCTCCAGCAATGTATAATAAGGTGATTCTAGAATCCCATGTCCCCCTTTTAAAGTAAACCTCACCAAAAGTTGTCTCCTAACTTTTAATACCATAGATTAGATTTCCCTGCTCTTGAGTTTTATATAAATGGAATATCCAGTACTGTATTCTTAGGTCTGGCTCTTGTATTCCTTCACTCGACATTATATTTGTCCATATCATAGCAATAGTTTGTTCCTCTCATTGCTTATAAATTCTGTGTAATATACCACAGCTAATCCATTCTATCAGCAGATGTTTAAGTTATGTCTACTTTTGGAGTATTATGAGTAGTCCTTTTACAAACACTCATGTATATTACATGGTGCATATTTCTGACTGATAAATACCTAGAAGTAGAATTAATTACTGGGGCATAAGAAATACATTACTATATTCTGCCAGACAGTTTTCCACAGTGTTTGGATTTTCCCTACCTTCATCAGTGTAAGAGAGTTCCAGTTGCTTTACAGTCTTGAAAATACATATATTATCTTTTTTAAATGTAGCCTTTCTGGCAGGTGTGTAGTGGCGTCTCATTACAGTTATTATTTACACTTCCCTGATGACTAAAGAAGCTGAGTATCTTGGCATATGGCATTGGCCATTTGAATATCCAGAGTTGCCTTTTTCTTTAACTTTGTAGAATTTTTATTTTTTATATGTACCTTGATATGAGTTTTTTGTTAGGTATGTGTATTACACTATCTCCTACTATAGTACTTTTAAGACAGAGCAAATGTTGAAGTTAGTTTACATATCTAATTTTTACAAAAAGAACTGGTGAAATGTAAGTGAAATTCTTTTCTGGACTTTAGTGAAATATCTTTGACCTTTACTTTTTTTGGGTTAAACTTTGCTCTTTGGCTCCATTCCAAGAAGTGAAAGTAAGTAGTATTTTGTCATTCCTTTAAAAACATTTTTATTTGAAATAGTTTCACACTTGTTGAAAATTTACTTGTATATTGAAAAAATTCCCATATATCTGTACCCAAATGCTCTAGTTATTAACATTTTCTTCTTTCTGTAAATTTGTGTTTCTTTACAGATTCTGAAATACTTGGGAGTAATTTGTATATGTGATACCTCTTTATTCATAAACACCTTATGTGTTTCCTTCTTAGGAAGTCTTATTTGGGCTTTGTTCTTACAAGGATTTTTCTTACAAAGCCACAAGTTAATGAAAAATCAGGAAATTTTAAATTGAAGCAATACTGTTATCTAATCTGAATTATCTATTATCATATCTGAATTTTACTAGTTGTCCCAGTAACAGTTTTTATGACTTTATTTTCTCCTGGTCATGAATCCAAGCCAGAATCACTCATTACATTTCATTGGTATGAGCTTTTCTTTGCCCTTCATGACCTAGACATTTTTAAAGAGGACAGACCAATTATTCTGTAGAACGGCCTTCCACTTATGTTGTCTGTTTCTTTAGAGTTAGGTTCAGATTATTCAAATATATCAGGAATGTCAGAAGTAATACTGTGATATATTCAGGAAATTACATCAGGAGCCTTATCATTTTCCTTTATCCCATTAACTGTTAACTTTGATTACTTTGTTCACTTATTATAAAGTTACTATTTTTGCATTTGTAATAAAAAACTAGTTTATGGGGAGAAACTGAGATGATCTAAGTGTCTTACTTCACCTCAAAATGTACACTTACCACATTCAGTATCGTTAGTCATTTTGTTGTTTTTAAGAATGAAACTAACTGTACTTTCTCTTCCTGTCTTATTTAGCTTCTCAAATATAGTTTCTTGGAATTATTTTTGAAACATTAGATGATTTTTGGAAATTTTATTACGGTTAATCAGAAATCGTCAAAAATGTGTATATGTGGCAGCGGGGTTTCATTTTAACCACTTACTTGGAGTCAATTAAAAGCTTTTTTTTAAACTTAAAACATATAAATTAATAAGTCTGGATTTGGACACTTTATTATAAGAGAACTTTTATAAATGGAAATATAGTTGCAGTTAGAGCCATCTACACAGTTCTAAGAGTGCTGAATTTTCAGTTGTTTCACTGAATATTGTTGGTAGTCCATAGGGCAAAGTGTAAGTGTACCTTCTATAACTTGATTGTTACACCAACATGATTGATATAATAATATGATATATACTCGCAGCTGGCAGGGGTCAGTATTGAGATTGAGGTTCTTGAAGGACTCACATAGGCTTGGAGGACAGTATTTCATAAGTCACAAAATAAAATATTTCTTTGTTTTTTTATTGCAGATTGGTTTTTCAGCAGCAGATGCAGTAACGGGACTGAAATTGGTAGAAGAGGGAGTACCCAAAGAGCATTTAGCCTTACTGGCAGTTCCAATGGTTCCTTTGCAGATAATATTACCTCTGATTATCAGCAAATACACTGCAGGTCCCCAGCCACTAAACATATTTTACAATGCCATGCCCTACAGGTAAAAACAAAATAAAACCTTACTAAATAAGGTTAAATGAGGAACATTCATCAGTATCACTAATATCTGTGTGTAGAGTATATATGGTTTGGGCTTGAAAAGCATTTTTAATTTCAGTATCATTTATGTGCATTTTTTATCTCTTTTTAACCTCCTGACAAATTTAAACATAGGTTTCTTTCGTATGGTAGGCACAAAGATTTCTGTTTTTGCTGTTGTTTTTAAGCTAAAATGAAAATCAACTCTAGTTTCTTTCTTCTTCAATAGATTATTGCTTGGATTAGAATATGCTCTGCTAGTTTGGTGGACTCCTAAAGTAGCCCATCAAGAGGGATTCCCTGTGTATTACTACATTATGGTGCTGCTGAGCTATGCATTACATCAGGTAAGCTTGCTGTGATTTTCTCAGGAAATAACTGTTCTGTGTAAAACAAAAAAGAAACTTCTCTACAGTTACCTTAAAATAATGATAATAAATTGTAAGATTTAAGCATGAATTTGATGCTGAAGAAATTACATGGCAGTGAATTTTAAACCTTCTGGCTTTTAGTAACTTATATCAACTCATTTTGTTTTTAACTGAAATACAAAAATGTGGCCACCAGATAATCTCAGTAATTCTTTGCATATAGTTGTATCATTTAGGAGAACTCCATAATGGATCATGTTTGTAAAAATCATTGGGACTATAGTGTCAAATACAATTTTTTTCTGTTTTGTACATATTTAGTTCATGTTAGGCATAAAGTAAAAGTTAAAAGAAGTGCTTTAGCTTAGTAAATGCTTCATTATCTGTGTAGGTAAAGGAAAACTATGATGCAATAATCCAAAAATCATTTGTTTGGCTTTGTATGTCATTAGAGAATTTTCCAAAGTGTATTCACTGCAACTCAGATAACCAGATGCTTTTTGGAAAAAAAGGTACAAGGCTGAGTAAATTTGAGAAATGATGCATGACATACTCCTTCTTTAGGTAGCATGTTAATCATTCCTTCAACAAATTTGATACCTGTTCTATGTTAGAAGCATTCTAAGTGCTAAGGTGTAACAGTGAATAAATCATACCACAATTCCTGCCCTTTAGGAGTTTATATCCTAAAAGCTTTCAGAAGGCCTTCTGTGAAAGGGACCTCTTTAATTTTGTGTGACTTAGCATTTCTCAGTCTTATTTGACTTTGGAACTCCTTTTTCTGAGACCCCATGGAACAGTATTCAAAGGAATGCTATTTTTATTTTTTATTTTCATTTTTTAATTGAGCAAAGCTGCTTTATTTCTGCAAGGAGTGAGTTGCATTTTAACAATCAGGGATTAGAATAAGGGGGGCCTAATACCCAGGGAAGGATGGTCACAAAGGGGGTGACAGGAAATGGCTTTTGTGGGTTAGCCTTATCAGAATTCTCCGGGAACTGGCCTGTTGGCTTATACAGGTCGGGTGTCAGGTGTCACTTTCCTGGGTAAGGAGTAAACATTCCATCTAGGCATCAGGGCATCCCAGGTCTTAGCTCAGAGTCTTCATTCATAAGAGAGGGCCAGGGCTCCAGAAGAGCTGGTCAGGAACACTGGAAAGTAAGACTTTCTGCTTCCCAAGCTTGCCCAAGCCTGAGGCTGACCACTGACCTAGGCCTGCTTTATTTTAGTGTTGCTTTCTGAGATAGCCAAAGAGGCTTGGGCTAAGGACTGTGACTCCTCCTCTAGTGTTCTGTGTTCAAAATAGAACCAACGTCCTGCACAGATGGAATGGGGAGAGTAGAACTGCCTCGGCTGCTTTCAGTGTTCCCTCTAGTCACCACGTCTACCTGGTAGGGTGGAGGGAACACTGACTTAAACACCCAGGCGTTGAGTTCCAGGTTGGACGTTTGTTTGTGGCATTACTTTGGATGTAGGAATGCTATTTTTAAAATATGGTTTGTTTCCATGTTCCTAAATGTAAGGTTAATTTTTGCCTCTTAAGGTGATTTTTCTCCTCAGTTTGTCATAAAATTTTGAAATGTAATTTTTCTTCTATATATGTAGAAAAAAATTATATATATATAAAGTGATACAACATGTTGCTTTGCATATTGGAGTGCTTACATGTATAATTCTTACTTGTATACACATATACACATATATATTTAGGTACAGTACAAATATGGGGTTTTGCTTATTGCTATATATATCCTTTAATGACACTTCATTTGTCATTTTCTCTTTTGAGCCTTCCTTGACTATTTCTGATAAAATTAATTGCTCATTTATTTAGGCCTCAGTAGCATAATGTGTGTACTTCTGTTTACAATACTTATTGAATTTCATCATAATTATTTATTCCCTATTTTCCCAGCCTAGAATAAGTTCTTCAAGGACAGAGAGAGACTATGTCTTAGTCATCTTTGTATTGTCATGATCTGGCTTAAAACCTGGCCGATAGTAGGAGCTCAACGAATGTTCATTGACTTGAGTTTAGTAAGAGTCATGAAAATTAATTTTCAGATGTATGATTTTGGTGTTCTTAATTCAGATCATAACTTTATAAAGTCTTATTGTACTAAAGATGTTTTACATTTTCCTTACAGGTTTCATTGTACAGCATGTATGTTTCCATAATGGCATTCAATGCAAAGGTTAGTGATCCACTTATTGGAGGAACATATATGACCCTTCTAAATACCGTGTCCAATCTGGGAGGAAACTGGCCTTCTACGGTAGCTCTGTGGCTCGTAGACCCCCTAACAGTGAAAGAGTGTGTGGGAGCGTCAAACCAGGATTGTCAAACGCCTGATGCTGTTGAGGTAAGTATGTTGTGATTTTTAGATAACATTAAGCTAATATTAAGATACCAATTTCCTCATTTTGCCTCAAGAAGTACTATATCTTTTTGAAAAAATCATATCTGCCCATACTTCCTAGTGTAGAAAACTCATAATTTTTCTTTTCCATCATAGTTAAGGGTTATAACACACTCAAATCAATATGAGTAGCTCACTTGAAGGTCCTTAGTGAGGGGAAAGCAATCTTTCGTCCACCTTGAGGATCACAGTCCTGCATGATAGGCACTTGTAAATGCATAATTAATAGCTAAGTTTTATAATGATAGAAAAAGAAAAGGGAAATTCTATTGGCTGTTCATATAATGATATAGCTAACACTGAAATGATGACTAGTTTGTTGGTAAGTTTTTTCAAAATAACACTAGCCTACTTCTAGAGTGGACTCACTGGAAATTTCTTCACATTTCCCAAACATGAAAAGCTGTATCTTGAAAATGAGTATTGTTTACAGCAAGAGCTGAAGTTGTGTTTAATCCCATTAGCAGCATTACAGAGGCAAGATGCCTTAACATGTTTTGCCATGTGAAGTGAAAGAAATGTTGAAATATTTTAACAAAAACATATTTTGATTAATCCTTTAAATTACAAAGTAGTAACATTTAAATTGCTGAGTCCTTTCATTTTGAAATTGTGGAATATTTATTCTGATTGTATTTTTAAAGCTTTGCAAAAAGGTCGGAGGTTCCTGCGTTACAGTCCTGGACGGTTATTATGTGGAGTCCGTTATTTGTGTCTTTATCGGATTTGGTTGGTGGTTCTTCCTTGGTCCTAAATTTAAAAAGTTACAAGACGAAGGATCATCTTCATGGAAGTGCAAAAGAAGCAATTAATGCTTTCACTACCGGACATTCTAGAAAGGTAACTAGTTTCGTTTTAATTCAGAGAGCTATGATAATCAGTGCACAGGAGTATAAAATACTATTTTAAAGAAGGAAATTGTTACTATAAAATGCCAAATGGTTAAAAAGTAGAGACTTCTCTGTATATATTGGATTATATTTTTCCTTGCCTTGTCAATATATGTAAGTTAAGGTCAGGAAATTGGTTCTAAAATAACTGTTCTGGCCTTGTTATTTGATTTATGTATTTTTTAATTTCCTGACCAAAGTCTGTTTTGAGCTGCAGTGCAGTAGTCATGGGTGATACCGTGCAGTCAAGTATTGTTATCAGTACCTATCATTTAAGCTGTATTTAAAATTTTGGTAAAATATATTAAATGGAATAAAGCTTGATGTTTGGGTACTAGCTACAACTAGTCTGGCCTTGTTGGTAGTTAAATCTTGTTTTGAATTGCAAAGTGGTTAAATTCTATGTAGAATTTGCTAAGGAGAATGTAGATGCCATTTTAGTTATTTTTGTGACCATAGCCACATTGTACTAATGATTATGTGTTAAAAAGACTATTTTAAATGTATTTCCTGCTTTTGTAAGCATTAAAAATTTATAAGAAGATTATTCAAACTATTTTTTATAAAATGAAAGCTGTGATTTTTAATTTATTTATTCCCTACCCCGCCTCCCCACCCTTTTGGAAAGTATCTGGATTCCTTGTTAGCTTTTACCCTAAAGCTTACATATGTCTTTTTGTTATAGTGCTTCATGGCACACAGCTCATAAGGGGACCAAATTTAGTGTTGGATGTATGTTCATGGAAAATTTTTGAAAATAAAATTGAACGTTTTTCTTCAAGTAGTTTTTTTTTGTATTACTGAGAGAAGAAACAGTAAAGCTTCAGATTATGTAAATATAAATGAGTAACATCATAATTTTAAAGACAACGGCTTTAAAGAGAGACAAAGGCATTTTGTGCCTCTGACAAATTAAATCATGTGTCGGAAGAATTTTTCTTAATTGAGCACTTTACTAGTGAGAAAGATCTCAAAATTATACCAAATCTAGTACTGTATTTCTACTTATTAAAACACAACCTTTTGCTTATAAACTATAGTTCCCAGTGAAGAATTACTATCCCAGGGGAATTAAGCTTTTGAGTATTTCAGCAATTTCCAACATATGTATACCTGGTAATAAGATTCTTTGCAAACTTTGTGTTATTACTGTGGCTCCTTAGAGATTACATAAATCTTTCACAAAAAAAGATTAAGATGAATTTTAATAATTTTATCTTTGTGGGAATGTATATACTAACTTCTGATTTTGTTAATTTTATGACATAGGTTGAATTTTAGAGTGGGGTTTTTTATAAGTAATGGAGGATAAAATGGGTGGGAGAAAATGGCACTCAGCATCTGAAGAAGGACAGAGGTAGTGGCCTCTAGAACCCATGCATTGCCATTGGAAAGCCTTTGTTGGGCATCGATGTCAGAGCCTGAAGAATCACCTGTAAAATCACCCTGGAAACAAGGAGGCTACACCAAACCGTAGGCTACAGTACTTTGTCACATGGATTGTCCATTATCTTGTATTAACCATATAAATGTTTACTTGAATAAAGAAAAAAACCCATTTAATTCTCATGTGAAATGTATTTTAATTTTTAATTTTTAGATTAAGAAGCTCACACACTACCATAATTACTTTTTATTTCTTCCCCATTCGTATTATTACAAATTATACATACTTTGAAATATATGTTCAAGTCTGCAATTGTTAATGACATGAAATATTAAGACATATTTTAGGCCTTTAACTATAAAAGTCATTATTTGCATTTGCTCTAGAAATGAACAGTTATTTTCAACTGTAGTCATTTGGCTATTTGGGTACATGCTTGTAATGAATGCCAAAAATGACTTGTTAATAGCTATGTGCAATTATGTTGCATATATTGATCAGTGATGGCATTTTGCAAATGATCTACTTGATTCTGTTTATCTGTTATAAATCAGTAGTATTAGAAAATACTACTTATTTTTTGTATGTTTTTCATAATACTAATAGATCTTGATAAGTTATACTTTGGAGTATGAACCTTAACTCTTCCAATTTAGTATATATTTACTGGCTATTATCAGTTATAAACATCTCTCTGTGTTAATATCTCCATTTGCACATTGGTTGTAACCTGTACACATCTGAGTTTGAAGAGCTCTTGTAAGATTAGCTAAGATTAAAACTAAAAACTATATCCGTTGTAAATATTTAATTTTGCCTAATCAGTCATAAAAAATTTGTTCAACACCTAAAACAGATCTCCCTATTTTGTAAAAATTTTAAACCTTTCATATCGAAACCTTTTACTTGATTTCATCCCTTTAGTATGAGGGTTTTTAACCTAAACAGATGTTAGTGGGGTTCTGAAATTTTTGAATAGCTTGCGAAACTCTGAATGTGTAATTACTGTCTTTCTGGAGAGAGCTCATGTTAAAGAGTTTTTAATGGGTTGTGATTCAAAAGACTGTCAAAGCCATGGCCTTGTTGAATGTGGGCTAACTGAATTATAAACATAAATTTGAAATAATTGTGGACTAAGTGTTTAAAGCAATTTTGAAAACAATGTTAAAAGAAAAATCCACGATGAAAACTGGAAAATCTATGTGTTTGTGATACTGAACTTGATTCTTGGGGGATTATAGCAGATAACACAAAAATGGTAGGAGAAGGGTGTAAGGGTGAATTATAGCCCACAAAAGACATATCTTAGTCATTTAATCCCTTTTTTCATATGAATCACTTCTATTTTGCCCTGTTAACAGAAACCCAAAAAAGTATGCTGTTTTATATTAAATATTAAATATTTGTTTTTGTAATTTGGGATCATGTTTATTCATGTAGTTGAAAGGATGAGCAAAACTATAAAACACAGACCAGCTGAAAAAAAAAGAACCAACTTCTTGGGAACATTCCATGCTGATTTCCAAAATGTATTTTATCTTAGTATTAGAGAAAGAAAATAAACTTTAAAAGATAATTTAATTATAACTAGGATTAGTATATTTAATAGCCATTTTAGTTACAGAATGGAAGGTGATAGAGTGCATTATAATTATTGAGACTTTTCAACCTATGTGTTTGGAAGACAGCAAGGCATAATTACTTGATTTTCTCTTGGCAGATTTAAAATACCTATTAGAGACCATGTTCTTTCCCACTACAGCTTGTTCTGCCTGACTTAGTGCCAAATTTTTAAATGTAATTACTGTTTAGTTTGGGAGTCAGAGCCTTTCAGTTTCCTACTTGTCAAAACTGCTCTTAGAATCTTTATTTTACTCCTCTAAGTTGTCAGCAATGTAAGTGGACATGGGGAGCTAATATTCCTTTCTGGAATTCTGTTTTAGTAGAGGCAAGTCCTGTATCAGGGTAGAATAGTTCATGTAGAGGACTCATGCCCTCTCCCTTAAGTAAACAGAAACTTTTATTTGAGTGCTTGATTATAAAGATTGTTTTAAACGAGGTTTTTTTGGGGGGGGGGGAGGGGCAGACATTTTGTATGAGGAAACAGTTTTATGTGGCTAATGAAAATTTAAGGTTAGTCATAGTGACTCCTAAAAATTTTTTGCCATGTATATAATTTTAAAAATCATATTTAAATATCAGCAATATTAATTTGCATAGTTTATAATATAAAGTCTTGAAGCATTGAGAAAAAGGTTGCTACACTTTAATAGCTTTTTGTCAATATAGAAAACTTTTTTATAACAATTTTGTGTGAAGAATGATTAGCACAACTGAAATGAACAAAGATATGATATAATTGTTAGGGAATTATAAGTCTGTAAAATTTAGTTACAATGAATTAGTCACAATTATAAAATATAAATATCAAAGCCTATTCTTATTTTCATCCAAATGATCTTAAATGTTGGGAAAAGTTTACTTTTTATAGCTTTATAGTTAATGAAATTGAAATTTTTATCACATCTATAAAATTAAGAAAATACAAAATTGGGACAAAATTTTGATATTTTAAAAATTAGCTTGGCCTTTTTGACGAATTGATAGATTAGCACTATCAGGTTTTATCAGTGAGTATACTGTATCTATTGTCTTAAGATACTGTCTGCAGGAATGTGTAAAACTGAAAAAAAATACCAAGTGTTGAAAGCTGTTATTGCTGAGGTCTTTATGATATTGCACCCATGTACAGTTTCGAATTAAAAATGCACAGTGCAAAGCCATTTGTTAAATCATTTTTGGAACATCTCGCATGTGCTTTGATAGCTTAGCATATTTAAGTGTTTTAGTGTATGTGAAATGTTTATTTGGTTAATTTATTTTAAAATGTGTAATACTTGAAATTTTTGGAGTATGTTTGAAATAAATTCTCTAGATTTTTACATAAAGGATTATTTAAATGCTCAAAATGCTTCACAGTTGATCTCTAAAAAATAAAACATTAATGAAGTATCTTGTATTTGTTTTTAAGTAATAGCCAAATTTACCTTCACATCACTCATATTAAAATTATCTAAATAGACATTATATAATTAAATATAGTAATTTCAAGTGCTGTACACTTACCGCCAAACTTATTTTTCCTTTTTTTTATGAAGCCAGCCTGAATTATTGGTGTACCTTTTATTAGTAACCTGGGTGAAAGGGAAAGTAAGCAGAGGCACAACATTTTCCCTTCAAGAGGAGATTATATATGGATAGTTTGGGGTTATAAAGAATTTCACTGGGAAACATTACAAAATCTGTTTATTTTTTTTTTGAACATTTGTTTTTGGATATGGGCTTTCCAGTACTTAGAATTCTGAAGAATGTCTTTAAAGGATAGATTGGGATAATAGAGAAAATATTTTGTATCTGCACAGATAGAGCTTTCTGACCAAATTTTACTGAAACTTGGAACCTGTGCTGAAAGAGAAGCCTTTGAAGTTGAATTGTGACTGAATAGAGAGAAAACCATCCACAGTGCATTAGTCTGTGAGGGCTGCCATAACAAAATACTGTAGACCGGGTGGCTTAAACAACTGAAATGTATTTTCTCACAGTTCTGGAGGCTGGAAGTCCAAGATTTGGAAGTCCAGGATGTCAAGTCTGGTTTCTCCTGAGGCCTCTATTCTTGGTTTGGACCCTGCTGCCTTTTTGCTGAGTCCTCACATGACCCTTTATCTGTGCACACACATCCCTAGTGTGTCTTCCTCGACTGGATCAGGGCCCTGCCCTTATGACTTCCCGTAACCTGAACTACTTCTGTAAAGGCCCTATCTCCAAATACAGTCACATTGTGGGTCAGGGCCCACATAGTGATGGTGAACATCTATTCTTCCTCCAAAACATATGAATTTGGAGGGAACACAGTCTAGTACCTACCAGAGATATTTTCTTCTTTGATATGCACATTTCAGGCAAGGAGGAGACCTGGGACCATGGAGGCCTCTCTGGATTGTAAATCTGAAGACAAAAGGTTTATCTTCCCCCTAAAGACTTATATTCTGAAGGACCAAGGAGCCTGTCCAAAGAGAACTTGTTTACGTTAAGGAGATAAGATTTCCTTTGTCTGGAAGAGAGGGTGGCTTCTGTACAGCTGTCCTGTATAGCCAAACAGGTTCATATTTTGGCATTCCTCACCTACCGTACAAAGCACAGGATATGTAGTAGGCTTTTATCAATCTGATCAGCTCTTACTGGTCTGGCTTTCATTGTTCACCACACAGGTAAGAATTGGAGTGTGGGAAACTAGTATGGTTACTAGAAGAAAGTAATGATTAAATCTATCCCAGGTCCAGAAACTTACTGTGTGCTTTTCAGTACAATCTGAAAAAATACACCTTAACAGACATGCTTTATCAGTTATTTCTTGAAATTGTATTCTGCTTAATTCATATTTTTTGGTTACATTATGGTCAGAAGCCTAGGATAATGAAAACCTCATTCTTAGAAACAGTAGAATAATTCAGCCTCAAGTGATCAGACATCTCCTTTTATGTTTTCCCCTAGGTTAAAGGGGACAAATTGCCCAAGTATTTCCATTTAAGGTGATAATTTAAAAGTCCATTACTGTGAGTAGGAATTGTAAAACTAATACTGCAGTGTGAGGTATAAGCTGGCAAAAATCAGGTTTATGTGAAGAAATCAGACCCTGTATGTCAGTAAATAAAAATTACTACAAAAACAGAAACAACTCTTGGTTTAAAAAAATGGTGAAACCATTTCAAAATAACATTTTAATAGTTTTTCAAGCATTTTTGCTTGTGTTTTAGATAACTTCTGACAAAAAAAGGATTTTTTTTATTCACTTTTTTTCCAGTCCTCAAGAAAAGATTTTTCTAATGATCAGAAATTGCCTGTACTGAGATATTGACTTATAGATGGTTCACTGTGGGGAAAATGGAAGTTCCTATGGCCAGGTCATTACCTTACCCTAAACTGCTTGATGATGTAATTGGCCTACTGCTAGGCTACTGTTTCTACACCTGTAGGCAATAAGCTATTATTGACTGAGTCACTATATAAAGAGTTCTGCCTAATGCTCTGGGTGGAGGCAGAGACGGAGGAGGGTTACGGACCTGCAGGCAGTTGGATGCAGACGTGATTCTAGTACTCAGCCTATCACAAGAAGAATAAAGCTGGATATAAACCCTTTTACCCCAAGAATGTTCCATTGTCATTCCTTGGTCTCGCTGAATCCATAGTGAACTTGCCTGGGGCTGAAACCTTCAGGCAAGACAGTCATAATGTATATATAGTCAAAGTATGCCAAATTGATTTTTTCAGAATATAAAATTATAAGATTTGGGCTAGTGATGGTGAACATCTATTCTTCCTCCAAAACCACATTTCTATTGATTTAGCAAAGGTAGTAGTATCCTGTGGGTCCTGCCAGAAAACATTCAAATAATGGATTCCCTGGTTTTATGTAGTAACTCCATTTTAACACTCCTGTCTTCCATTGGTCCATTCTGCAGTATTCTGCCAAAACAGTTCTAGCATCTCCACCTCGTTTACTGTAGTGTAGCTACCACAGTGTCATAGCTTTAATGAACCTTTCCACTCATGTAGTAGAAATGGCTCGAGATGTCCTTCACAGAATGCCCACCCACCACATATTCTGCTAATCCGATCCAACACCTATAAGATTCACCTCCACAGGTGTTCTTTTATCCCTTGCTGGAATATTAAAGCTTGGTTCTCTAATTTTCTCCATGAATTTTTCTTCTTATGGCTGAATAATATTCAGGTTTGGTACACCTCCACTCAGGTTATGCTGAGACTAAACTAGTTAATGGCCTAGAAGCAACTAGTGGAGGCTGAACAGACCCCAGAGGCTTTTGTTTTCCTGAGCAAGCTGAAGTTACCAGGAAGCAGAAACTAATGGCCATAAACTACGAGGCAGATAACAGAGTTACTGAATTTCCTGTGTTTCTACAACAATGCAAGTTTATGCTTGTGGTCTCAGCAAAGTTATTACTGATACTGTTTTACACTGAAAAGTATCCAGATATTGATCTTGAGTTATATGGTCACCCTAGTGATAGAGAAGAGGATAAGGAAGCCAATTACATAGCGGGAAGAGAATAAGGAAAATGAAAAGGAAAAACTAAGGTCATGTTGGTTGTGAAGCATTAGCATGAAGACTCACACACCCCTAATTATGTGATTCCTAAAACTTCACTGGGGCCATGTTTCAGTATCTGACTCCCTGTTGTGCTAAGGTTTCTAATATAGTAATTTTATGAGTTCCTGTCTTTTTATTATTTATTTATTTATATTTTGGTATCACTAATGTACAATTACATGAACAACATTATGGTTACTAGACTCCACCCATTATCAGTCCCCACATCATACCCCATTACAGTCACTGTCCATCAGCATAGTAAGATGCTATAGAATCATTACTTGTCTTCTCTGTATTGTGCTCCCTTCCCGTTACCCTCCCGTATATTATGTCTGCTAATCGTAATGCTCCTTTTTCCCCCTTATCCCTCCCTTCCCACCCATCCTCCCAGTCCCTTTCCCTTTGGTAACTGTTAGTCCATTCTTGGGTTCTGTGAGTCTGCTGCTGTTTTGTTCCTTTAGTTTTTTTCTTTGTTCTTATACTCCACAGATAAGTGAAATCATTTGATACTTGTCTTTCTCTGCCTGGTTTATTTCATAGAGCATAATACCCTCTTGCTCCATCCATGTTGTTGCAAATGGTAGGATTTATTTTCTTCTTATGGCTAATTAATATTCCATGGTGTATATGTACCACCTCTTCTTTATCCATTCATCTACTGATGGACACTTAGGTTGTTTCCATTTCTTGGCTATTGTAAATAGTGCTGCGATAAACATAGGGGTGCATATGTCTTTTTCAAACTGGGATCCGGCATTCTTAGGGTAAATTCCTAGGAGTGGAATTCCTGGGTCAAATGGTATTTCTATTTTGAGTTCTTTGAGAAGATCCATATTGCTTTCCACTATGGTTGAACTAATTTGCATTCCCACCAGCAATGTAGGAGGGTTCCCCTTTCTTCACATCCCCGCCAACATTTGTTGTTGTTTGTCTTTTGGATAGTGGCATTCCTAACTGGTGTGAGGTGATATCTCATTATGGTTTTAATTTGCATTTCTCTGATGATTAGGGATGTGGAGCATCTTTTCATGTGCCTGTTGGCCATCTGAATTTCTTCTTTGGAGAAGTGTCTGTTCACTCCTCTGCCCATTTTTTAATTGGCTTATTTGCTTTTTGTTTGTTGTGTTATGTGAGCTTTTTATATAATTTAGATGTCAACCCCTTATCGGTTATGTCATTTATGAATATATTCTCCCATACTATAGGATGTCTTTTCATTCTATTGATGGGCCCTTTGCTGTAAAAAAGCTTTTTAGATTGATATAGTCCCACTTGTTCATTTTTGCTTTTGTTTCCCTTGCCCGGGGAGATATGTTCATGAAGAAGTTGCTCATGTTTATGTCCAACAGATTTTTGCCTATGTTTTTTTCTAAGAGTTTTATGGTTTCATGACTTACATTCAGGTCTGTGATCCATTTTGAGTTTACTTTTGTGTATGGGGTTAGACAATAATCGAGTTTCATTCTCTTAGATGTAGCTCCCCAGGTTTGCCAACACCAGCTGTTGAAGAGTCTGTCATTTCCCCATTGTATATCCATAGCTCCTTTATCATATATTAATTGATCATATATGCTTGGGTTTATATCTGGGCTGTCTAGTCTGTTCCATTGGTCTACAAGTCTGTTCTTGTGCCAGTACCAAATTGTCTTGATTACTGTGGCTTTCTAGTAGAGCTTGAAGTTGGGAAGCGAGAACCCCCCTGCTTTATTCTTCCTTCTCAGGATTGCTTTGGCTATTCAGGGTCTTTTGTGATTCCTTATCAATTTTAGAACTATTTGTTCCAGTTCGTTGAAGAATGCTGTTGGTATCTTGATAGGAATTGCATTGAATCTGTAGTTTGCTTTAGGTAGGATGGTCATTTTGACAATATTAATTCTCCCTACCCAAGAGCATGAGATGAATTTCCATTTGTTATTGTCCCCTTTAATTTCTCTTAAGAGTGTCTTATAGTTTTCAGGGTATAGGTCTTTCACTTCCTTGATTAGGTTTATTCCTAGGTGTTTTATTCTTTTTGATGCAATTGCGAATGGAATTGTTTCCCTGATTTCCCTTTCTGCTAGTTCATCGTTGGGAGAAGGGGATTGAGGTGTATTATGTTTCGTACACATGGTGTGGGGGATCAGGGGAAAACAGTGTAGCACAGAGATGGCAAATAGTGAATCTGTGTCATCTTACTACACTGATGGACAGTGACTGCATTGGGGTATGGGTGGGGACTTGATAATATGGGTAAATGTAGTAACCACATTGTTTTTTCATGTGAAACCTTAATAAGAGTGTATATCAATAATACCATAATAAAAAAAAACTCTTAGAAAAAAAGCATAAGAAAAATCTCTTGGACATAAACATGACCAACTTATTCATGAACATATCTCCCCGGAAAAGGGAAACAAAAGCAAAAATGAACAAGTACAACTATATCAAGCTGAAAAGCTTCTGTACAGCAAAGGACACTATCAACAGAACAAAAACGCATCCTACAGTATGGGAGAATACATTCATAAATGACATATCCGATAAAGGGTTGACATCCAAAATATATAAAGAGCTCACGCACCTCAACAAACAAAAAGCAAATAAGCCAGTTAAAAAATGGTCAGAGGATTGGAACAGACACTTCTCCAAAGAAGAAATTCAAATGTCCAACAGGCACATGAAAAGGTACTTCACATCGCTTGTCATGAGAGAAATGCGAATTAAAACCACAATGAGATATCACATCACACCAGTAAGGATAGCCACCATCCAAAGACAACAACAATAAATGTTGGCGAGGATGTGGAGAAAAGGGAACCCTCCTACACTGCTGGTAGGAATGTAAATTAGTTCAACCATTGTGGAAAGCAGTATGGAGGTTCCTCAAAAAACTCAAAATAGAAATACCATTTGAACCAGAAACTCCACTCCTAATAATTTACCCTAAGAATGCAGGATCCCAGTTTGAAAAAGACATATGCACCCTTATGTTTATCACCGCACTATTTACAATAGCCAAGAAGTGGAAGCAATGTAAGTGTCCATCAGTAGATGAATGGATAAAGAAGACGTAGTACATATACACAATGGAATATTATTCAGCCATAAGAAGAAAACAAATCCTACCATTTGCAACAACATGGACAGAGCTAGAGGGTATTATGCTCAGTGAAATAAGCCAAGTGGAAAAAGACAAGTATCAAATGATTTCACTCATATGTGGAGTATAAGAACAAAGAAAAAACTGTAAGAACAAAACAGCCGCAGACTCACAGAACCCAAGAATGGACTAACAGATACCAAAGGAAAAGGGCCTGGGGAGGATGGGTGGGAAGGGGGGGGGATCATTGGGAAAAGGGGCATTACAATTAGCAGACATAATGCTGGGAGGCACGGGGAGGGCTGTCCAACTCAGAGAAGAGAAGTAGTGATTCTGTAGCATCTCAGTATGCTGATGGACAGTGACTGTAATGGGGTAGGTGGGGGGGACCTGATGAAGTGGGGAGTTTAGTAACCATAATGTTGCACATGTAACTGTAGATTAATGATACAAAAAAAAAAAACCGAAGGAATGAAACAAAAGCAGACTCACAGAACCTAAGAATGGACTTACAGTTACCAAAGGGAAAAGGTCTTGGGAGGATGTGTGGAAGGGAGGGATAAGGGGGAAAAAAGGGTCATTACGATTAGCAGACATAATGTCGGGGTGGGGGCACGGGGAGGGCTGTATAACACAGAGAAGACCAGTAGTGACTCTATACCATCTTACTACGCTGATGGACAGTGACTGTAATGGGGTATGTGGGGGGGACCTGATGATGAGGCGTGTAGTAAGCAATGTTGCTCATGTGACTGTAGATTAATGATACCAAAAAGAAAAGCAATTGTGATAGTGGCTTTACGAAATAATAAAGTTTATTTTTCTTCCTGCAACAGCCTAATGTGGTTATGATTTGCCTAGTGATCTGCTCTGATAAATGAATCAGGGATCCAACTTCCTTTTGGCTCCCAAAGGCAGTACTCGTCCGAGGATAGCGATGTACAAATTCTTATCTGTCGGCAACCAAACGAGCTTGCGGTAGAATATGTATCAGCTGTATTACTTACCACACTGTTACTTCAGTTTTATTATTCATAGAAAGACTTTCTCAATGAAGAAAGCAGTACCTGCCTTAGGACCTTAGAGTCCCTACTGTATTGTCTACACCTTCTTGGCCGACTAGGAAAATGAGACAGTGGAGAGAATTGTCAGGAAGTTTCTTTTAGCAGTAGCCAAGTCTGGAGGTGGCATATATCATTCTGACCACATTTCATTGGTCAGAACTCACGTGACCGTGTAATGTAAGCGTAAATGTAAAGGAAGCTGGAAATATACAGGGTAGCTGAATGCCCAAGAGGAAAAAAAATGGATTTTTGTGAACATAGTATCTCTGACACAATGTCTCTGTATTATCCTTTCCCCATGTTCATCATAGGAAAATTTAAAGCACTCTTGTTGTCAACCTATTATCAGCACACTGTATATATGCATTTCTTCACTCTTAAGACACAAGAGTGACTTTGAATTAATGCTTATTTTAAGACAAAATAGTGGACTTTGCTTTCTCTATTTTCTTCATCCAATCTATAAATAAGGAATCTTGTTCTCTCAAGTTTACTTGCCAACGGTAACAGTACTAGCTGTGTCCACTCTGCTTTGAAGACTCTTTCCAGTCTGATCACTTGTCACCCTGCGGCTGCTGATACATTTCCTATTTTAGGCAGTAGGCAGGAAGTTCTGATGGCTTCGTTAAGAACTGACAACAGGATTTTTGTACAGCATAAGGAATTCTCAGGAATGCTATTTCATGGCCTCGAGGGTCCTGGGACTAGGAGGTGCTGTACATCTGGTTGACACAGTGGCCACAGAGTATAAGAGAAATGATGTGGAGTCAGCAAGGCTGGGTGGAAATGCTGGGATTCTGTCTCAAACCCTTGAGCTTGGACTTTAACCATGACCCGGAGAGGAAGGACTAGACTGTCACTGAGAGTGCCGGTCACCCTCGCAGTCATGAGGTTTATGTCAGACTGAACCTGCCATTTCGGAAGCTGGATATTTCTCAGTCCAGTTCTAAATTATTATAAGTCTAAATTAAAATATCTAATTAGCAAAACCACTGTATATCCATGTATTCCTTATTACATATCTGATCTACACATAATCACTGAGTATTCTCTGGTGAAGGAACTCAGCCTTTCTGAACCACCTCACCCACAAAGGGTGATATTTCCCTTCCTTGTATAGGCAGCAGGCACCTTTGGGTCCTTCTGACTTCCCATTTTGGCTTTCCTGCATCCTAACATTTCTGTGATCCTGCTGAATGCCCTGGATTTCTCTCTCCTTAAAAATGTACACTGGATATTTGACACATTTTTTTCTGGAGCCTTGCAGCTTATTCTTCTATTAAGGATAGTCCTTGGAGCATAAAGATAATTCTCATCTTTTAAACTTTTTCTGATCCATTTCATGCCTTTCAACAACTCACCTGGCCATTCGCTAAGTGCCTATCCTATTCTTAAAACATAACTCTGAAGTATTTGCCAGTTCATACTAAAAAGGAGCCTGTAATTAATTTCTCTGAAAGTTAGTCTCATTTTTTTCTCCTCCTACCCTACATGGATATTTTTACCCTCTGACTTCCCTTTCTCCTTCCCAACTACTTGAGAAAGCCTTGGTTTTTAACTCCCTCTCCCCTTCCTCTCCGTTTACTCTTTCAGGTGCCACAGTGACAAAGGCACCAGATCTTTCAGGTGTGAAAGTGACAGAGAGCTCTCATGTGTTAACTGAGGGCTGTGATTAACTGGTAGTGGCAGCCATCAGGAGAAGTGTATGAAAAAAGATGAAGAGGCCTACGCAGACTCATCAGGTAGGGGTTCTCAGGTGAGCTGCGGGCAGGGGATGACCAGATGAAGGGAGAGGCACATTGGGAGTCGTCTTCTGCTGCCCAAGGACTACTCACTGAGGGACAGTCCAGGCCAAGCCCCTTACAAGCAATGAAGTGTTATATGATGTAATACATTGTTTCCAGTGTCCAGACTCCTTTGTAATGGGCAAGGTCTATCCCTTGTTTAGTAAGTACCACGATCAAGACGTCTAAAACAATATTAAAATAAGCAGATCTGTAATTTGAAATATTACTAATAAAGCACAACTGTTTCTATCCTAATTGTTCACTGGATATCTTGGCCATATTACACAATGACTGAGCAGCTGTTGTCTAATTGTGTCCCTTATAGCTGTCTTGTTACCTATGTGATGATAAGAAGGCTTACTCTTAGAATTAGTTGCTGATATATAAGGAAGAGACAGGCAAATATATACATGGAGAGCAAGAAAGTCATGAATTATAAATATATTACCAAGCAACAGTGTCAAGTCAATTATGAAAATGGAAAGTTAATAGAAGTGCTTTGAAAAATGCCAAATTTCTAAAGTAAATCATTCAATCTCTTTAAAGATTTCTAATGTTCTCGCACCTGGGAGATTTCTGTTGCCCTACTCATGCCTCCATCTTCAGCGCCCCCTCCTGAGTTTCCTTTCTTATTTCTACTCCATACATTAACATTGGGAGCACAGCCTCTCTTATTTGAAAGAGACAAAGCAAAACTCTGCCCTTGGCCAATAAAAGAGCTCAATTAAAATAAGCATTACCTTCTAGAAAGGCTGAAATAAGGGATATATGTTAATATATTTCAGATTTTGTCTGTGTATTATTTGCAATGATCTGCCAGAAATGCCTTATATAGATTCATGCCCTTAAGTGAAAGAAAACTGTGCATGTAAATTTAATAAGCACAAAGTATCATAGTAATAACCCTAGGACAAGCATTTCAGAGTTTTACTACCTGTTTTTCTAAATTAGGTTTATTATATAATAGAGTGGGATAACAGAGCAATGGATTACAAAGAGGACAATACTGTAAGCTATTAATTCTGACCTTGGTGATATAAAGATTACAAACTACATTACAAAAATATATGTTACCCTTATATTGGTGAATCTCTATAGTCTTTGATTCACTCATTCAATAAATTTATTCTTTTCTGCAAAATATACAGTGTGAAAGAAAAATTTCTTGACATGTCTTTCTCATTTAGAGACTCATAATTTACTGAGCAATAAAAGGGCAATGGAAGATCTGAGGAGACAAAGATTAATTTTGCTTAGGAGAATGCTCTGGAGAGGAAGCTGTGTTTTTACAAGCTTGCCACGTCCTCTTCTGAAGGCAAATGTCATGCTCAGGACCTCAGCCTTAACAAAGCAACTGTAGCTTTTTTTTTTTCTTTTTAGCTTAAGTGGCCATGTTTTGAGCCACGTAACCTTGTCATACTGACTTCAGCTGATTGTGCTAGCGGGGTGAGCCAGTCACTGAAAAATAGCCAATTTATAGATCAATTATCAGCCCAAGAGGTGGCTTGGCATGAAAACTTTGCTTGATAAGGATGATAATGTCTGAAGCAATCATTGTTCTTTAAGGGATTGTGTAGGAGAGATACAACGTGTGTGTTAGTAGTGGAAGAATAAGAAATACACCATGGAGGGGAGAGACTAAAGATGGCAGAGTATGAAGGAAAGATGGAAACCTCATCCCACACACACACCAAGGAAGCAATGACAGCAAATATAGCCAAACCTGAAAGTGAACTGAAGTCTGCAGAACAGACCACCTACATCTGGGGAAGAAGAAAAGATCACACAAAAAAGGGTAAAGTGGCAGAACCATGATTGAGTGGGACTCCAGCCCTTCCACCATCAAAGCCTGTAAACAGGAGGAAGAAGAATGGAGCAGGGAGAGGCTAGGTGGCCAGAAAATCTGCACACCTGGCTCTGGAAATCTACTCTGAGAATACAAGTCCACATTGCACTGGATTCTGGTGATTAGTGGGGCTGGGCATCAGAAACAGCTGGAACACTTTGCGAGGCTGAGACACTAGCCACTTGTGTAGGGCAGGCATGTTCTGCTGGTCCCACTGAAACCAAACATAGAGGCAACAGTTTGAAAGACTAACCAGCAGTGGGAGGGGAGCCAGAGGGACAAGTTGGGTGGAACTATCTCTGCAGAATAAAGGGCAGGTGGATGATACCTCCCCAGCCCTCCCTTGGTCCAAAAGGTCAGGCATTTTGGGGAGTCCCAGAAGGTCCATACCCCTCACTGGCAGGTCAGCCCTGAGGCACTTGCCTGCACACTGCCTGTGCACCAGCACACTTTGTCCAGCAGCACTGGACTTTGCTGCCTGGTGAGCAGAGGGAGACTCTCCTAGCTTTCATGATCCTGTTTCAGCCCAACTGGGGAGGTGCCTGCAGCAGCCAGCTTCTAGAACTCCTTCCCAGGGGTGGCAAAGCCCAGTGCTGCAACTTGCCACTGCTAGGGGTACCTGCGCAATTTGCTGCAGCAGCTGAATGTGGCTGGCTGGACTCACTGCCTCCATGCATCCATGTGCCCTCCCAGCTCATGCCTCATTACCCCTGCTGTGCACATGCAGGCCCTCTCCACATGACTCGCTGCCACCACCCAGTGCCATGCACCCCACAACCAGGTGACCCTGTACTGCCACAAGCCCATGTATCCTGCCATTTTGCAACTTACCATGCAACTGCCCCTCTCACCCCGTTAACACGGCATCCCCACCACCACTGAATGGCCAGCAGAGGGCAGCCCCACCCACAATGATCCCAGCAAAGCCACAGCTCTGATCACAAAGGGCAAACTAATGGCTTCAGCAGACTGAGAGAAACCACTGCTGGCAGACAGACAAAAAGGTGACCTCACCCATTGCCCATCAACAGCAACTGGGGAACCACAGCAAGGGAGAACCAGGCACTGGAGAGGAAAGAGTTCTGAGCTTCTGGGCACCACAGGACGCCTTCTTCATAAAGCCATTACTCTCTAGACCAGGAAGCATCCAATACAAAGGAAGAGACAAAGAAACCCTGACAAAATGAGGAGGCAGAGGAATATGTTCTAAACAAAAATATAGGATAAGATACCAGAAAGAAGGCTAATAAATGAAACGGATTTAGCCAATTTTCACAAAGTTTCAGATTTATCACCAATCTTCTTGTTAAAGATTTCTAAGTGAAAACTCATATTGACAATCTCAGGAAGGACTTCAACAAAGAGATACAAGAGCTGAAAAAGAGCCAGTTAGAGCTGAAGAATACAGTAACTGAAATGAAATATACAATGGAGGGAAGGAATACTAGATTGCTGCAAGTAGAGGAGAAAATCAACGAGATGGAAATTAGAGAACAGCAACAAAACCAATCTGAAGAAAAGAGAGAAAAAAGGATATCTAGGAATGAAAGAATGCTAACAGAGCTGTGTGAAAACTCCAAATGAAACAATATTCTCATAATAGGGGTACCAGAAGGAAAAGAGAGAGACAAAGGGATAGAAAGTCTCAGAGGAAATAATTGTTGAAAACTTCCCCAATTGGGGAAAGGAAATAGACACTCAGGTCATAGATGTACAGAGAGCCCCTAACAAAAGGAACCCCAGGAAGAAAACACAAAGACATATAATAATTAAAATGACAAAGATTAAAGAAAAGGAGAGAGTGTTTAAAGCAGACAGAGAAAGAAAAAACAATACTTATAAGGGAAACCCCATCAGTCTATCAGCAGACTTCTCAGCAGAAACTTTACAGGTCAGAAAGGAGTGGCATGAAATATTTAATTTATTGAAACAAAAGGACCTTCAACCAAGAATCCTTTACCCATCAAGAATATCATTCAAATCTGAAGCAGAGATTAAACAATTTCCAGGTAGATGAAGACTCAAAAAATTTATAACCACTAAACTAGCATTACAACATATGTTAGAGGGACTGCTGCAGATGGGAATGTTCCTAAGGCTAAATAGTTTTCACCTGTGAAAATAAACCCACGGTAAAGGTAATAGGCTACTTAACTACCAAAGCAAGTTAGAAATTAAAACAAACGTAGCAAAACCAACTATACACACAATCAGTCAAGGTATACACAAACAGTACAGATTATATAACTAATACATAAAGAGTGGAGAAGGAAGAAGAAGGAAAAAAAGTACTTTTAGGTTGTGTTTGAAACAGAGTGATTATCAACTTAATGTAGACTGTTATATTGGGAAGTTGGGAAGCTATCCTTGAAACTTTGGTAACCACATACCTAAAGCCTATAATAGATACAATAGATACAAAAAATAAATAAAAAAGAGAAATCCAACCACAACACTAAAGAAAACCATCAAATTACAGAAGAAAAGTATAAAAGAAGAAGAAAGCAACAGAGAGGAGCTATAAAAACAACTGGAAAATAATTAATAAAATAGCAGTAAGTACATAGCTATCAATAATTACCTTAAATATAAATGGACTGGATGCACTAATCAAAAGACATAGAGTGGAAGAATGGATAAAGAAACAAGACCCATCTATATGATGCTTACAGGAGATTCATTTCAGACCCAAAGACATACACAGACTAAAAGTGAAGGGAGAGAAGAAGATATTTCATGCAAACAATAGGGAGAAAAAAGCAGAGTAACAGTACTTATATCAAACAAAATAGGGTTTCTAAACAAAGAAAGTAGTAAGAGACAAAGAAGGACATTAGATAATGATAAGGAGGTCAGTCCAACAAGAGGATATAACTATTATAAATATCTATGCACCCAACATAGGAGCACCTACATATGTAAAACAAATACTAACAGAATTAAAGGGGAAAATAGATTCCAACCCATTCATCTTAGGAAATTTTAGCACACCACTCACATCAATAGACAGATCAACAAGACAGAGGCACTGAACAATATATTAGACCAGATGGATTTAACAGCTATCCACAGAACACACCACCCAAAAGCAGCAAGACACACATTTTTCTCAAGTGTACATGGAACGTTCTCCAGAATAGATCACATACTAGGCCACAAAAAGAGCCTCAATAAATTAAAAAAGATTGAAATTCTATCAGGCAGCTTCTCAGACCACAATGGTATGAAGCTGGAAATAAATTACACAAAGAAAACAAAAAAGCCAACACTTAATTTCAATTTGACAGCTTTTCCTGAAAATTTTCCTGAAAATTTTCAATTTGGCAGCTGAAGATCTCTCCATACTCACTCCAACTGTAGAGGTTGAGTGTAATCCAGCTTTGGGGTTTTTCCAGGCAAGTGCAAAGGAGACAGAGGGGGACTATAGTTGAGGCTGTTTTCAAGGTTGTGATTATAATTCTAAACTACAGAGGTTGAGCTGGATAAGATAAGATGAGCACTAAAGATCAGAGGGGATTGATGAATAGGACATCAGAGGAGAGGTCATTTTAATGAGCTCAAAGAATTATTGCTGTAAGGGGTATTTTCACAAGTTGAACCAGAACAGGAGGTTGTGGTGGGAGAATGGTGTTTTGCAGATTATGATTTTGGATGTGGCAAATTCTGGCAAAGACAAGATCCAGCACATACCCAAGGAAGCGGACAGCTGAAGCGAGGTGGAGGAAAAAGGCATTGTGCATGAGATGGGCAAACGACTGAGCAATCAGAATAATAACAGGAATTGAGATGAAGAGACTTTAAGTCAGATGCTAAAGTCTTCAATGAACATGAGAGTTCCCAGGAGATCACAAGAAGACAGCTGTAATCACTCTTGACAGTTCTGGAGAGAGGAAGTGGGAGGGGAATAGTTTAGGGAGCAAGGAAGTTACGACATGACCCCCTGATCCTGAGGCATATAGATGCTTTGGTCATCTCAAGGCACTATTGTTTTTGGGCAGCCAGTATGGGGAGATCTCCATGCATGCTTGTGAGACTTCAACCCAGGAGCGAGCTCTTGACTCTGATCAAGAAAGAATTCACAAACAAATCTTACAAGTATAGGTAAGGAAAGAATTCATTAAAGCAAGAGTAGTAGTGAATGGCAGCAGCCGTGCAGGCAGTAGAGAGTGAGGAAGAACAGAGGGAGAAAAGGGAACTTCACTGAACCCCTGCTCGGTACAGGGAAGATCCTTTGCCAACTCCTGAAGCCAGGGTCACCTGTTGCCCAGCATCCATTTGATGTGCCTGGTGTGAGAACTAAGCACCTACCACCCCAGGATATGGGGGAGCAACAGGACACTGGATGGAGTGAGATTATGTTCTGAGAACTTCCCCAAAGGAGAGAAAGGTTTTTGGATTTCTGGGCAGGCGACTAAAGAGCATGATGGTACAGCTACAGTCCCATCCTGGTCACCCAGGTGACAGGAACTTGCAAACCTAAATCAGAGATCTCAGCGGCTCTTCACTACTTGTCTGAAGCAGAACGGAGAGAGTAAGACTACTGCTCAAGTCAAGGAAATTGAATGAAATAGCAAAGTAACAAAGAGGCTTCCCACTGAGAAAGGGGTCTCTTATTAACCTCCCAAGAGGCGTGGAGGAGTGCATAGACAAAACACAGTAATTTGAGCAGCAAGGAGGCTTTATTTAAGGCAAAGTATGCACTCAGAGAAAGGGGAGTGTGGGTAGCCTCAGACAAGAGACATGCTTAAAGGCTAAGGTTTCGTGCCTTTTAAGGATTTCAAGAATGAGGCATAGAGCCAGGGGCGGTGTAGGCTTGACATGTGGTCTCATGATGTCTATCTCTGGTGAGAGACATTATGTCATCATCCATAGTCAGTCCTCTAGATAAACTTAACACAAGGAATCTATTGATCCTATTCTTCTCCAAGATAGGGGTTACCCTCCAGAAGGGGGAACATATTTAGGACTGCTTGCCCTGTTTTAAGATAGGGCCAGTTGTTGGCTAATTATCATAAAGTATGTTAGGAATCTTACCACCTAACTCCCTGTTTTTAAAATGGAATCTTAGCCTTGAGATGGAGTCCCTCCTGTTCTTACTATACTATTTATATGCAGGCATTTTTCATCATAGGCAGGAAAAATTAATCATGTTGCTTGTCCCATGTCCCTGCTCTACCTAACTATTATAAATTACCATAGGCAGGGGGGAGTAAACAACAGACATTCACTTCTCATAATTTTGGAGGCTGGGAGGTCTGAGATCAAAGTGCAGACATACTCAGTTTCTGCTGAGAGCCCTCCTCTTTCTGGTTTGCAGGCTGCCACATTCCCCCTGTGTGCTCACATGGAGGGGAGAAGGAGCCCTGGTCTCTCTTCCTCTTCTTATAAAGATGAATCCCATTGGGGGGCTCTACCCTCATGCCTCATCTAAGCACAGATACCTCCCAAAGACCTCACCTCCTAATACCATCACATTAGGGGTTGGAATTTCAACATATGAATTCGGGAAGTGGTACACAAACATTCAGTCCATATAATGAGTATTTCAGAAAAATGGAAGGGTTGACTTTGAAACTGGAAACAAGTCTGGAAACTAGGATACTGTGAGGGGTTCCCATTAAATATTCCTTTTTTTCCCTTTGGATTCTAGGAACATCCAGTTAATTTTTTAAATTGTAATACCACCTAGTTAATATCAAACTTCAATTTTTACTGAAGTCTATTACAGATACAGTCTTCGTTTTCATGGTATTCTGCAATATTAAGGTGTAGGCAGTGAATCTAAGTATGACTTTTCATGCATATCTTTCTACCCCCATAAGCAGCATATCCAGTGTCAACAGCAGCAAAAGAATATTGTTCCTTGGTGGACCTAACCTAGGAGAATGTTAAATCTGATCGGTCTGCAGAAATCCTGGGGCAAGCACTACATTTCTTACATCAGTGGTTAGTGGGACAATGCTGAAAGATTACTGAGAAGGACACTTTGAGAAATTTGGAGGACTTAGAGACACCCAGGTGGCAGATATCTGGAATATTGCAAAATGGACTTTCAGAAAGAAGGGAGAATGGATTGAGCTGTCTTCAACCAGAACAGTGAGAATGGGAACAGAAAGGAGGTGGAAAGAGATACTGGATGTTGGAAAAGTAAAAGAAGCATAATTGGGCATATAATTGCCCGTGAAGAAATCTTACTTTTTCCACTTATTAACTAATGCTATTCAAACTGTATTAATATACAGAACTTTTGTTTTTATTTTAAGAAGTGATTAAGGATGTTGGCTATAATGTATCTTTTTAGTTGAATTTTTCCCAATGATTTGAGTTTCCCTCTCACTGGAAATATGTAAGGGTGTATGTGATTTAGCTGATGGCCTTTATGGAAGGCAGTTTTGTGGTTAAGTGTGTGATAGAGGCCAACTGACAGGGTTGAATCCCAGCACAGCATCCCAGCTCACAACTTCTTGGCTGGGTGACCTTGGCTATTGGCTTAGTCTGAGCATTATTTCTTCTTTAAAATTGGGATTAATAATAGTGTCTACCTCATAAAGTTGCTGCAAGGATCAAGGTAGTTAATATATGAAAAGTACTTAGAACAAGTAAGCAGATCTAAGAGTTATGGTCATTTTCTTTCTATTAGCTACACTACTGAGGCAATACATTCCTTGAAGGCACAACTCATAACACGTGCTAGGGATACAACGTAACTCTATTTTGACTTTTAAAGGTAATATGTGCATAAAGTCAACAAAAAATACCAATGGTATGCCTGCACTGTCCATTATGGTAGACACTAGCCACATGTGACAATTTAATTAGAGTAAAACAAAAAATTCAGTCCCCCAGTTGCACTTAGCTCCATTTCAAGCACTCAGATCACATATGGCTCTAATTAGCTAGAAAACTGGACAGTGCAGAAATAGAACATTTCCATCATAGTGAAATAGCTATTGGGGCTGGCAGATAGTGAAATGCTCGTCCCATGCTCACCCCAATCCCTCTCTCCAGGGGCCATCACTGTGACAGGTATCTTGCGTAGCCCTTAACTACACACACACACACACACACACAGTTTTGTTTACACAAATCTTTTTTTTAACCCGATCATTTGCACCATCCTGCACCTTATTTTTGCTTTAAAATATACTAACTATATTAATTTCTTGAACAGTTCTCTACTGTAATCAATAAACAGTTCAAAGATTTACAGCATATGATAACAGGTTTGCAAAGCAACTGTGAAAACTTTAAAGCACAATTCAAATATGACAAACACACACGTCCTGTATTTGGGAGCAGGCGGAAGGAACGACCAGTTTCCGTTTCCTTTGCGCCCGGCAGGTGCGGAGCCCACGCGAAGGCCGGGTTAGCCGAAGCCGCGACCGGCCCGCGAGCGGGGGCCCAGCAGCAGCGCCGGGACTCCGCCTCCCACCGCGCGCGCCGCCCCCAGCCGCCGGGGCCGAGGAGCCCCACCGTCCGCCCGGAGCGCGGCGCCCCCTGTCGTCCGTCCGGAGCCCGACGCGGGCGGGCGAGCGGGCGGGGAGCCGAGAACATGGCGGGACGGGCCCGCGGCCCCCGCCTCGCCGCCGCCGGGCCGGACCGCGCGGCGCCCAATGTGGTGGCGCGGATCTCGCAGTGGGCCGACGACCACCTGCGTCTCGTCCGGGTACGCCGACCCGCCGGCCGGGCAGCGGGGGGCGCTGTTCGGCGGCGCGGGCCTCGGGGGACGCGTCCCAGGCCCGGGCGGGAGGCGGGGAGCCGCGGAGGGCCGCGTCGCCCGGGGGCGGGGGTGCCCGCGGGCCAGGGAGGCGGCCAGGGAGGCCTGAGGACCTCCGGCCGCGAGCTGGGGCCGGGCGCGCCGCAGGGAGCGAGACGCTGCCCAGCGGGGGGCGCCCGCGGGTCCCTTGGAGCAGTTTGGGAGGAAGGGCAGAGGAGACCAAGGGAGGCTCGGCAGGAAGGGCCTGAAGCCCGGGGGGAGTTTGATTTGCAAGTGAAGTGAGAGGCCACTGGGGTTCGGGCAAGGGAGGGACATCTTAGATGACCAGGTGACAGAGGATTGTGGCTAAAGCCTCGGTTGGGGTGGGGATGGTTTAGGTGTGGGACACCGAGGGATGAAGGGGGCTTCCCGCTGGGTGGATGGGGGTGAAAGTTGCTTGTGGGGAGTTGCTGGGGGTAAATGATTTGTTGGGAAAATCAGAATTTTTTCGTCATGTGAACTTGAAGATGGTCTTTAGATTTCTAAACGGAGTCCTAGATGTTGTCTAGGCAAGTGGATATAGGACTCTGGTATTGAAGGGAGGTAAGAACTAGACGTCTAACTTGGGAGTGAGCTACATAAACGTAAAGGAGTATTTAAAGCTTGGATGCATCTGAGTGAGTCAAAAGCTAAGGGCAGAGTCCTGGAACTGAGACGTGGGAACTCTACCATTTATGATTTGGGAAGGAAGTCAGTGAAGACTAGGAAGGACCAGTGAGGAAGGAGAAGGAAAATCAGGAAAGCCAGGTGTTTTAGAGGCCAAGTGAAGATAGTATTCTCAGAAAGATTGATTTAACTTTGTTAAATTCTGCTGAGAAGTTGAGTAGGATCATCAGCTTTGCAAGTACCCTGTGGTCAAGCTGCACCAGGGCCAGGACCATGCCTGTTTTCACTCACCGGTGCAGCTCCGTCCTTAGTGTAGTGCCTACCACTTAATGCTAGATAAACATTTGTGGCATTAATGAATGCTAGATGCCTATGTGTTAATTGACAAGGGCTTGGTTCTTCCAGTTAAGCAGCACCCATGTCTGCGTTGTTTAAAATTGAAAAGTGACCTGAGCAGGATTGAGAGAGGAAACTTTAAATGAGCACATGGATATGGTACTCCAAATAACCCAATCACAGAATGTACTCTTGTATTATTTTCAACTTTATTTCTTATATACCTAGTCATATTTATTTAAGGAAAGCATGTTAGATAACTAACTTGTTGAGGGAGTTAAATTTTTTGTTGAATTCCTCCCCTAGGCTTATTTCAGTTTAAATGAAGCACTTGAAAAACACTGCTAATTTTTCCCAACTGTTTACCCACATATATTTCCCAGGGTGTTATATTTTAAGGTTTTGGTGATCAGGTGTCCTACCAAATATTTAAATTCCCACCATAGACTCAGGGTTACATCAATTACTCTGGGCATTGCATAAGGGGTATTGGATTCATGCATGTATTGAAGGAACTTGTGGTTAAAGTGAAACAGTTGTTTTCTATGGAGAACAATGGTATGTATATAATTATTGTGCATGCCAAATTGGGAGAAAAAAGGAAGGAAGGATATATTAGTAGGTGGACAGTTTTTTTGGAAAAAATGGCCTTTAGTTGAAGGATGTGCCTTTTTTGTACAGTTAGGTATCGGAAGACAGTCTTCTTTTTTTCCCTTCTGATTAGTACTTACGCTATTGTTAGTAGTAATTACTGAGATTTATTCATTAAATCTTTTTCTGAAGAATATCAGCACCGTAATGACCATAGCTGGAATAATGTTACTTCTAAGAAGTGTTCGAATGGTAAGTTAAAAAATGAAGAAAGCATTATGATAAGCAGTAGACAATTTTTTCTCACTTCAGTTTTTATCTCAAGCAGTGTATCATTTTGTTATTCATATTAGAAGCTTTTAAATAGTATTTTAGAACAAGGAACATTTTTTAAGATCTTGGTTTAAAAGTAACACCTCCACAGGATAATATGAAAAATAATTGCACAGCCTGTTTCCTTAGTGACTTCATGTGTAAAAAGAAATCTGAAGAGGATTTGGTTTGCTAGAATGACCTGTAATCACTAAGGCTGCATTTTAGACATTGTAGAATATCTCAAAACTGTTTTCTGTAGTGGTTTTAGATTTATGCTTCCTCTGATTTGCAACAATCAGGTCTATTTTCAGTGAATAAGGCAAGATGTACAATGTAAAAAAAAAACAGTTTATGCTTTCATTTAGCACTTTTTTTGCCCTTCCAGTATTTTAATAGTCATTGCGAAATCCACTTGATAATGCAGGATTTATAAGGATTTGTTTATGTAACTGATTGTTGCCATAGGGTGTAATTTTACTGTCATGTTACAATCTGACATGGATTTATTGCATCTCTGTATATTTAATTCCTACATTTATTATCTGTATATCATTTAACATTATTATTGACTGCTTAACATTATTTTACTATACTACATCTTTCTAGCTGTTGCCTTTTTCCCCTGACTCCAGTGTCAGAACTTTTATCCTTTTTTTATTAATGCCTTGAACTCATTTTTCACCTTATATCTAATAGGCTTTCTTATAACACTTCCGTGATTTTGTAAATCACTCATTCTTAGCTTATATATATATATATATATATATATAAATTTTTCTTTTTAGAACAGAACTTTCGAAACTTAAATTCTCTTCATTTTACTTTTTTTGTTATCTTATGTATGTTCCATGACATGTGTATTTTGAAGGTTTCACAGTTGGTTAAATATTAAATGATCTGATTAAGAGTTTAGATGAAAATAGTGCTGAGGGATCATTTCTCATGTTAGCCCTTAAAAATACATGAATAATGTTGCTTTGGGTTGAATGCTGGTGGGGGGCCGTGAGGGAACAGAGAGGAGAGGGAGTTGGTACTTTTTCTTCTGGTAGCCTTGTCATACTTTCACTCATTTTGAGTTCACAATTAATTCAAGCCTCTAAATTTTTTTCATGTATGCTGCTATTAACTGATTCTCCTTTACCTTTGATTAGTTTGGTGGAGTACAGCAGATGTTTACATTTTAGCCTATCATTCTTGTTGTCAAGATCTTTTTAAATATTTACTCTGGCTTTTAGTATCCATACCTTTCCAAGCATCAGACCATGCTGTTTGATCCTTACGTTCTCATTCAAATCAGTGATGATCACATTAAACTCTAGTGGATCCAGGTCAGAGGCTCATAGCTTATTCCTAGAATGGCCCCTCCCTTTAACATTGGTTAACCCAGTAGTGCCACCTTAGTGATGTCACAAGACCATATTGGGAGCCATCTGTGTGGACATTAGCACACATTTCTCTGTTTTTCCCAGACTTTTCACAAATGATTTTTGCAGGTGACTCTATTAAAAGTCTGCATGATTTGATTTAAAATTTCTCCTCTCTTTGTATTGTGCATATTCGACATTCTTGAATTAATGCAGGTAACAGATCCAGAATTCTTTTCCCCCCAATATTTTCAGAAAAATTTTGTAACACTCATCTGCCTTTTAACTAGATTTACCATTTATTAACATTTTGCCACAATTGTGGTTTCTCTGTCTCTAAAACCATTTGAAATCAAGTTGTATACATCAGGAGACTTGCTCCTTAAATACTTTTTATGTGCTCTCTAAGAACATTTTCCTGCATAATCACATTAATACAACCACATCTAGTAAATTTAACATTTTTGCAGTAATATCTAAAATACAGTCCACATTGGAATTTATTTTCTCAAAATATCCTTTGTAGCTGTTTTTTCCCAATTTAAGATTCCATCACGGATTATGCATTATATTTAGTTGCCATGTCTCTTTAGTCTTCTTTAATCTAGAATATTTACTTATATTTTTTAGCTTTGTTCTTCATAAGTCCAATCCAGTTATTTTATAGAATGTTCCACAATCTAGATCTGTGTGTTTCCTCATAAGATTTAGTGTAAACAGGAAGCTGATGATGTATACTTACTTTTGTGTTGCACCAAGAGGCTCATCATGTCAATTTGTCCTCTAACATTATCGTGTGTAATACAATTAATAACCCCTTTCTATCATCTAATCCTCAGTCCCTATTAAAATTCCTTGATTGTCTCAATTATTTCTTTTTTAAATAGGTGATCTGTTTAAATCGGGATTCAGGTGGTCCATATATTGCATTTGTTTGTTGTATCTCTTAAACCTTATATATTTTATAACAGTCTCCCACTCCTCACCTCCATTTTGCCCCCCAGGCCATTAATTTGTTAGAGCAGCCAAGTCATTCCGTTGACTATTCCACATTCCGGATTTGTCTGCTACAGTATTTTTCTTGTGTGGAATTTTTTTCTTTTTCAGTTCAACTTAACTGTCTTAAGAAGTTGGGTACTAATTTATCCTCTGAGTATATGATGCTCTTAACTAGTCATGACTATGAACAAAATTTGTCCCTGTATTACTGTTAATGTGAAGACATAGTTATAAAGTTTTGACTAACTCCAAGGCATAAATTCATAATGATAGCCATTTTTAAATTTCTTTTTTTTTTGGCTTTTCTCTCCTATAAGATAAAAAATAAGGAAAAAAATCTTATTGATTGAGAGTTCCAATTTAACTTCACTCTGCTTTGTTTAGGTTCTCCCAGCAGTATCAGCATGATTAGATTTTTTTCTATGGAACAGGATGGTGACTGTTTAACTAGATTTGTGTGGGGCCAGGCACAGATCTATACTCACTGCTTTTTGATGAATTGTTTCCTATTTTGAGGATGTAAGCTTTTAGAAGTGTTATTTAATGTTCTCTGTATAGTAGCCTGGAATAGTAAAATAGTGATGAAAGAACTAAATAATGTTCTTATAAACACTTGATTAAATCATACTAAAATATTAATATAAAACTAAGGACCAAGTTAAAATTTTTCTATGATTATGTCTTCTTAAATGTTTAGATAACAATCTGACATACTTCATTTTAAAATGACAACAATAATAAAATATTATAATTTTCTCCTTGTGAATCAACAGACATCAAAATTTACAAGTTCTTCAGATATTCCACTAGAATTTGTAAGAAGGAATGTTAAACTACGTGGACGAGTACGCCGAATAACTGAGAATGGTTTAGAAATTGAACATATTCCCATTACTTTACCTATTATATCTTCTTGGAGAAGTAAGTAAAGTACAAGAATAATATGACTAAATAACTATTTTAGTGTTCCTTTATTAGAAGTTATTTGGAAAATAGCAGAAACATTTTTAACTTTTAATAACTCTTCATTGCCAGAGAAATTCCAAGTTCTTGGCCTTACATACAAGGAACTATTTAATTTGGCTCCAAATTTCCTTTCTTCCTTCCCTCTTTTCTTTTTATTCTGCCACTTGTATTTCATTTAGGAATTCAAGTATTCACTCTGCCAATATTGAGCAGCTATTATGTCCAGGCCCTGTGCTGGCTGTACAGCGCTGAGTGAAACAAACAAGACCACCCCATCCCTTGGAGCTTTGCAGTCTAGGTGGAAGATAGACAACAAGCAAATGAAAATTGTCCTAACAGCCTTGAAGAAAAGGATGAGAATTACTGGGGGTCACAAGAAGGGGAAACCTACACATGCAAAGTGGTCAGAGGAAGCCTCATTGAGGAGTTGTTATTTCATCAGAGACCTGAAGAATGAAAGGAGGCTAGCTAGGAAGAACATGCATAGAAATGAGCTGGGAACTTTTGATAATCCATAAGAAGACTCGTGGAGCTGGGGCCTAGGGAAGAAGGGGACAAGAGGCACCAAAGGAGATTGAACAGCTGGGTGGGGGCTGGGGCCACAATTCCCATTTCTCCCTGCTTCATGTCAGAGACCCCAGCCACACAGCCCTTCCTGCTGCTCCCATGTGCTCTCATGGGCATCGTTCTTTGCTCAGAGCACCTTGGCTTCTGTTGAATTCCAGCAGATTCTTCGGTATACTGCTTAAATGTCAGCTCTTCTGTGAAGCTTTTTAAAATTTCTCTACATATATATAGAAATAAATCTGGAAGGTTTAAAGGAAAAAGGTAAATTGGTTAAGCCACAAATCCTGTTCTGAAGCTTACGGAAGTGGAATTTTGAAATTATGCCTTATGTCATATAATTGTATTACTTTAAATGTACTAATATTATTTTAAAGAAAACTTGAATACAGACAAAAATGGACATTGAGAGAGTCTGGATATTTGTAAATAAACATAATCAGTTGCTTTTGGGAACTAGATGACTTTGAAATTTGCTTTTGCACCATGGTATTAAAGCTAAACTTTTTTTCTACCTCACCTTTTTTAGAAGAGCCACGTGGTGTTTTGCTGGTTAAATTGGCCGGAGTAGAACTCACTGAATCTGGGAAGGTGTGGTTGCAAAAAGAGCTAAAACCTTCCCAACTACTATGGTTCCAGCTTCTTGGGAAGGAGAATTCAGCACTGTTTTGCTATCTTTTAGTGAACAAGGTAAGTGGTATGAAGAAATAATGGCCAGTATATCATGGGCCTGAATTTTTGTCTTTTTAAACTGGTGCTCGTAGTGATTATGTATAGAGAGCCAGGTGTCTCACATATAAATTTTGTTATAAAATTCTAGTTATAGATGTTTACTGTGGAAAAAATAGAAAATTAATAAAAAGGAAACATATGGAAAGTTTTAAATGATTCTGGGCATTGCTAATTTAAGGAGGATCTTTATACATTTATTTATATATGAGTATATTATATCACTTGTTACTAGAAACCCCTTGTTCAGTGAGATTTGTCAACTGGAAAGTACAAAGAGCAAGGGTGTTTTCTGAAGGTAAATGCTGCTCAGTCTTTGAACTTGAAAGTTGAGCATAGTTAAGTACTGTCATGATCAGTAGTCAGTCGTCTGATTGCCTCAGTAGTTTTCTTAAACCGCTATGACTGCTTGTAGTCATCGTGTACCTGGGGATGCTGCTGACTTTCCCTGGTGTCCTGAGTTCCCACATGTGCCTTACTCTATTCCTTTTGGTGGATTATTACTGAAAAAGAATACAGAGGAATTAAATAGTTGAAATGTTATTATGACAGGATTGAGAGCACTTTGTTTTTCTTATTTTTAACATCCTTTATTATATAACAAACAATAACCTGAAGATAATCCTACATTAAAGCAATTAAAATTGCAATCATTATAGTTCTTAAAAATTCTTTGAATTCTTAATAGAAATTCTAATGAAATCCATTACTTTTGCATGTCCAAATCATATTTATTTCTTTCAAAATGAGAATTATCCAGCACTGGTTGAAGCATCTTACATATATAAAAATATATAAAAGGTGCTGAGAGCCTTACAAAAATATTACCTTCTCCTTTAAGTTGAGGAGTATATTTTATTTACCCTCAAAACCACCCAGTGGAATCATTGTTTTTATTCCCATTTACAGGTGGGACTCAGAGTAACTAAGTGGAAAAGCCTGTATTCAGCCCAACTTTTCTTGGTTCCTGAGCTCTCCCTTCACCCTGTATACTTTCCTAGAAGGTGACCAAATGATGCTATATGCATCTTGTGGTAATTTACTTTGTTGGATTTTACTGATGTATGAGGTTGAATTTTAATTATTCTGAATTTGATTTTAAGGGAATGAGCTCCTAAAATTTAAAAGACTAAGAAAAATATGATAAACCTTTGGTGAATCAGCAACTCCAGAGACCAAGAGAGCTCTGAAATAAAGGGTTTATTGAGCCTTTGTACATGCAAGCCAGATAAGGACTGGGTCCTGGGACAGGAAGTTTCTGCTTCACCGACAGCACAGCCAGTTCACAGAAACAACTTGTCCACCAGACTCAGGAAACAGGATATTTATGAGGTGTCTTAAAGAAAGTTCTTTAAAATTTACATTGGCTGTAGATAAAGAAGGTGGACTCACGCAAACTAGGGAAAGTCCAGGGATAAGTATTTAGTCCATAGAGAAGGCTCATGAATTAGTTGTTGGTGATAGGTAGATGCTGGTCAGATGCCGTTCACACTCAAGAGGGACTCAGTGGTTCTGGGGACCCTTTAGATAATTGTTGAAGTGACTCATCCAGGAACGTGGAGTTTCTGGTTACCTATGGCCTATGACTGATAATAGGTAATAGCCTATTTTTCCCCCCACTAATTTACAGTATGAAGGAGCCCCTGCTTAGCTAATCCTAAAGCCCTTATGAGACTTTAACCTCAAGATTAATTTTAACAAAGAACTAATAACTTTTTGAAATGTTGCTAACAATATTTTATTGGTTTCAAGTGTGCAACATAGTGATTCAACAATTATATATATTAATAATGCTCACAGGTTAAATGCAGTTACCGTCATGTCAGCATACAAAGATGTTACCAATATTATTGACTAAATTCCATATGCTGTACTTTCATCCCTGTGACAACTTTATTTTATAATTGGAAATTTGCACCTGTTTATCCCCTTCTCCTATCCCCCTGCCCTCCCCCCACAAGGCAACTACTAGTCAGCATTCTGTGTTACAAGAAATGTTAAAGAAACTGCATTAAGAGGAAAAGAAAAGGCCATAACTAGAAGTGAGAAAATTACGAAGGGAAAAAATTTCACTGGAAAAAGGAAACATATAACAAAGACAGTAGACCAATCACACAGAAGCTAGTAGGAAGGTTAAAGGACAAAATTAGTAAAATCAATTACACCTAAAAATTAGTTAAGGGAACAAATAAATAAAAAGGTGCAAAAGAAGACATCATATACATAAAATGTGGAGGAGAGGGAGTAAAAAATGTGGTGCTGTTAAAGCATTTAATATGTTCCTAAAATGTAGTAACTTTTGGTGCATGAATATGAGGCATTCTCAAACACAGTTTTAAAGGGTAATAAGTAAAATACCTAGGAATAAACTTAACCCAGGAAGTGAAAGACCTACACCCTGACAACTACAAGACACTCTTAAGAGAAATTAAAGAGGACACTAATAAATGGAAATTCATCCCATGCTCTTGGGTATGAAAAATTAATATTGTCAAAATGGCCATCCTGCCTAAAGCAATCTACAGATTCAGTGCAATCCCTGTCAAAATACTGACAGCATTCTTCAACAAACTGAAACAAATAATTCTAAAATTCATTTGGAACCACAAAAGACCCCAAAAGGCCAAAGCAATCCTGAGAAGGAAGAATAAGGCAGGGCAGATCTTGCTTCACAACTTCAAGCTCTACTACAAAGCCACAGTAATCAAGACAATTTGGTACTGGCACAAGAACAGACCCACAGACCAGTGGAACAGAATAAAGAGTCCAGACATTAACCCAAACATATACGGTCAATTAGTATACAACAAAGGAGCCATGGATATACAATGGGGAAATGACAGCCTCTTCAACAGCTGGTGTTGGCAAAACTGGACAGCTACATGTAAGAAACTCAATTATTGTCTAACCCCATACACAAAAGTAAACTCGAAATGCATCAAAGACCTGAATGTAAGTCATGAAACCATAAAAGTCTTAGAAGAAAACATAGGCAAAACTCTCTTGAATATAAACATGAGCAACTTCTTCATGAACGTATCTCCACAGGCAAGGAAAACAACAGCAAAAATAAACAAGTGGGACTATATCAAGCTGAACAGCTTCTGTACAGCACAAAGGACACCATCAGTAGAACAAAAAGGCATTCTACAGTATGGGAGAATATATTCATAAATGACATATCTGATAAAGGGTTGACATCCAAAATACACAAAGAGCTCATGCACCTCAACAAACAAAAAGCAAATAATCCAATTAAAAAATGGGCAGAGGATCTGAACAGACACTTCTCTAAAGAAGAAATTCAGATGGCCAACAGGCACATGAAAAGATGCTCCACATCGCTAATCATCAGAGAAATGCAAATTAAAACCACAAAGAGATATCACCTCACACCAGTTAGGATGGCCACCATCCAAAAGACAAACAACAACAAATGTTGGCGAGGATATGGAGAAAGCGAAACCCTCCTACACTGCTGGTGGGAATGTAAATTAGTTCAACCTCTGGGAAAGGAGTATGGAGGTTCCTCAAAAAACTCAAAATAGAAATACCGTTTGACCCAGGAATTCCACTCCTAGGAATTTACCCTAAGAATGCAGGAGCCCAGTTTGAAAAAGACATATGCACCCCTATGTTTTCGCAGCACTATATACAATAGCCAAGAAATGGAAGCAACTTAAGTGTCCATCAGTAGATGAATGGATAAAGAAGAGGTGGTACATATACAAAATGGAATATTATTCAGCCATAAGAAGAAAATAAGTCCTACCATTTGCAACACATGGATGGAGCTGGAGGGTATTATGCTCAGTGAAATAAGCCAGGCGGAGAAAGACAAGTATCAAATGATTTCATTCATCTGTGGAATATAAGGACAAAGAAAAAAATTGAAGGAACAAAACAGCAGCAGACTCACAGAACCCAAGAATGGACTGAGAGTTACCAAAGGGAAAGGGAATGGGGAGGATGGGTGGGAAGGGAGGGATAAGGGGAAGAAGGGGCATTATGATTAGCACACATAATGTAGAGGGGGCCACGGGGAAGGCAGTATAGCACAGAGAAGACAAGTAGTGATTCTATAGCATCTTCCCTACGCTGATGGACAGTGACTGTAATGGGGTGTGTGGTGGGGACTTGATAATGGGGGAGTCTAGTAACCACAATATTGCTCATGTAATTGTATATTAATGATACCAAAATAATAAATTCAATAAAGGGTGATAAGGAAAAATTCTGAGATGTCCTAACATTGACATAAACCGGAGAATATGAGAGAGACAAGGGAAGGTAATCATGGGGATGAAAGTACAGCATAGGGAATTTAGTCAATAATATTTGTAACATCTTTGTATGCTGACATGATGGTAACTACACTTAACCTGTGAGCATTTAGTAATATATATAATTGTTGAATCACTATGTTGTACACTTGAAACCAATTCAATATTGTTAGCAACTACATTTCAGAAAATTATTTGTTCTTTGTTAAAATTAATCTTGAGGTTAAAGTCTCACAAAAGCTATAGATAGGATTAGCTAAGCAGGAGCTCCTTCATACTGTAAATTAGTGGGGGGAAAATCCCATTTATATGGTTTCATTAAGAAGGTAGGTATTTCATGAAATGAAATTTGCAGGATGAAGATCCAAGGGCCAGGCCTAGTTGTGTGTGTGTGTGTGTGTGTGATGCCAGTGCCTTCCTAAACACACGAAACATTCTGAACCTAATTTAACAGCTCAGTGATGATTTAGTTGATTTTGGATTTGTCCAGTTTTTAATTTCCTTATTTTGCTGTGGCCTCTTGTCATTATGCCTATCTTGGGTGCTCCATTCTCCCTCCAAACAATGAACAAACCCCAAATCGCTTTTTATACTCTATTACCTCTATGCCGCTGTGGGCTAGGAGACCAATGAGCTTATGGAAAACTGTGTTCTAAAAGAGAGTCAACTTTGAGTCAGTTGAAATGTAGTGTAATTTGTAATGTAATGCATTTGCTGGATTTAGCATTAGCTGTGCTAAGCGCTTGGGGAACCCTTTTGCATATGTTTTTGGCTTTCCTCAGGAGGAGGAAAGTTGCTGAATGACTGATTTTAAAGTGAGTAGGATGTTATCCGTTTAGTAGCAAGTTTCTTAAAGAATTGGTTTCTGTCATTTTTTTATTCAAGGGTAGATATTTTAATGTGAATCTGAATGAAGAAATTTTGAGAAGAGGCCTTGGCAAAACTGTTCTTGTTAAAGGGCTAAATTATGATTCTAAAATCTATTGGAAAATTCACAGAAACTTACTTAAAGCTGAATTAACAGCCTTGAAAAAAGGAGAAGGAATATGGAAGGAAGAATCTGAAAAGGAAACTTACTTGGAAAAATTCAAAGGTTCCTGGAGAGAAATATGGAAAAAAGACAGTTATTTTAGAAAAATTGGATCAGATTTCAACTTGAAAAAAGAAAGTTATGACAAATTGAGACAGACTTATGAAACCTGGCAAGACAGAATGAATAACTACTCCTTAATATTGAAGTTCAAAGAACTTATAAGTCGCATACTCATTCGTAGAAAAGGGTGAAATATTCCAAGAGGGCTGGAGATGATCTACTCTGAAAGGAGCAAAATATGTAAATATATAGATATTGAAATGGAAATTTCATCAGTGATCAAAGGTGCATTCTAATGGTATTTAAATATTTCAGAGATGCTTATTATAAATGTAATATCAGAATAATTTTAAAAATTGTGATTCATGTAATATGCTTTTAGGAAAAAATGAAACATTCTATGAAAGGTTATCAGGTTGAAGGATATACATGTCATGCTAATATTTGAAGAGAGAGTTTAACTATTGGCCAAAGAGTGTTCTTTTAGTTATTTTGGGGAGCCATATTTAATTTTGTTTAGAAGGAGTGTTTTTCTAATTTTATCAGCTTTGCTTGCTTATAATAAAGGATTCTCTTTATACATCATGTCTGAGCCTGCTCTTTTCTTTCAACTGCTTTCTAACTCCTTGCAAATTTGGATTAGAGCTACAAGAGAAGGTCACTTAGATCATTTCTAATAATAAAGAATGGCTAATTTCTACCTGTTGTTAGAAGAGAGAGATAATCCTGAGGATAAAGACATTGTGTAGAGGATGGCAGCACAGAGGATAGGATGAAAAAGGTTGCCTTAGGATAATGTTGAGCCCCTGAAGTAGCCAGTCCTTGAAGCTATCTTGCCACACAGTTTCTCATGTGAGGTAGTAAATTTCTTGATTTTTAAAGCCAGTTTGAGTTGGTTTGAGGATTTGACATACATACATAATTGCTGCTAGAATCATCCTGACAGTATAAGCTTCTTTCACAGCACCAGCAATAATCTAATACCCACAATGTCTATGGTTTTTCTTAATGGTTTGTGATACTGACAGAAGTCAGGGGTATTATTTCATCCAAATAACTGACTCCTAGTAGAATCAGTAATACAGAATGAGAAGTTCGCTGCTGCTGCGTGGTTAAAATGGATTTCCCAACATTTTCTAACTGAACATGAATTTTTAGGTCCCAATTTTCCAAAGATTCTTTTTTTGTGTGTGATCTTATTGCATCACCTTTGGAGTAGGATATGAGGTTACATCCTAGTTTTTATTCCCTGGGTCTAATGCCTCCAAAGCTTTTTGTTTGAAGGGAATATTTTATTTTTATTTACAGAGAATTTAACAAGAGTACCTTTAAACTAGTTTTAGGGCAAGTTCTTGAGCCTCCTCTGTCCTAGTTTGCCTCCCAGAGATTTCAGATCTTATCATACGTCACCACTGTAATTAGTTCCGATGACCTGTACCAGCTCCGCTAGTGGGTCCCTATCTTCCCAGTTAAGCCATGTGAAGGTGAGGCTGGTCTTTCTGTGGACTGGATAGCCTGATCTAACCTTACCCTTGAGGATGTAGTAGGGAACCCTGATTTTATGGACAGGGTGGGCAGGAAGAAAATGGACCAGTGGGATTTCCATCTTGTGCAGTCACTGTTAGCTGAATATTCTAATTTCTGACCAGAGCCCAGGTCCTTTGTCTTTCTCAAATAGAGATTTACTACTTGTTAGTCTCTTGTCTTTAAAACAACAGGGTCCAATCACCTTTTCCCTCTGGTCTTCTCTCCTTTTGGTATTACGAATCTAAAAAGCAAACCAGTCAGTCATTGTACCAGCAAAAAAAAAAGCTTTTTTGAGAATAGCAGAGAATTGCAGTCTGGGACATGCAAGCTACTGCAGAACCATAGGCATGTCATGAAAACAGAGAGGAACACTCTTTTATAGAGGAAGGGGTGGAGTTCGGAGGGCTGTTTCTAAGTCAAGTCCATTGGAGTAAACTGGAAGTCCCATGTCTCGTGGCTTCTCATTGGCTGGGCTGTAGCAGGGAGGCAGGAGGTGGAAGCAGTGTGGAAACGTGCAGCATCTGTGCCTTCTGATGGGATCTGAGATTGATGAGTGGCGGGCATGAGAGCGTCTGTAGGCCTGACACCAGGTCAGTGAGGTCTCCCTTGGATAATATTCACAGTGTCTTGGGTATTTAGACGTCTCCTTTTACTTTTAAAATATATTTCTATCGAATAAGTATTTCTTACTGTGTTTCAAAAGGATTGGATTTTTATGGTCCAAATTTACCTTCTATTTTCTTAGACCCACATTTCCTTTTTGGGGTTTTATTTATCATTGTCCAGTCATACTTCTTATGTATGGAATGTTAACAGCAACACCAATTTATCACAATGTTGAACAAAACTTGGGAGAAGAGTAAGAACTATGGCCATACGTATATGATCCAGCGCTGTCATTATCTTGCAGATAAAAGCACATCTCAGCAACACCCAGAGATGGAAACAACCCACCAAAGTCTCCCAACATTTTGCTTTATGTTTGTGGTGCTGGTGTCTCTGTTCCGTCCATGAGACAAGTGTCTAAAGGCCTTATCTTCTCAGCTTATGTGGTCGTCACAGTATTGGACCATGAGGCCCCTAGAGGGCCTCCCTATCATAGTTCCCAGGTTCAGGAGGTTTCTCAACTGTTTCTTTCCCCATGTGCTTAGTGTCCAAGGCCGTGTCGTCCACAGCCTTCACAGCCTTTTACTGCTGGATCCCACCATCTGTGATGGTCAGGACACATAGGTTTGCTTGTGGAAGCTTACTGGGCTTCATCCCTCTACTCCTGGGTGTGTGTGTGTGTGTGCGTGCGTGTGTGTGAGTGTGTGCGTGTAGTATTAGCAAGTCTGCTTCAATCTTTCCACTTTCCATGGTGTCAGTTCAACTGACAGGAAACATGTATTGGGAATGTGGGCTATCCACCCAGTACTTCCTCTATCTTGCTTCATTTTATCATGCTTCATTCACCTTGTCTCAGGAAAATGAGAGGCTGACTGGTCCAGTAGCTTAGCAGATGTCAGGGAAGAATCATGACTTCCCAACCGAGTGGAAACAGGATATATGGCATACTCAGTCTTGTGGAAAAGGGAGTGAAGTGCTAATATCAAATCTCCTGTGCAAATGGGAGAGAGAAGAGCGATTGCTGCCCCAAGAACTAACTCTCTGAACTCCACCAAGATCTCTTAACATCTCTTGGTCATGCCAGCTTCACTCATGCCACCACTGGGAAAACCTGGGGAATCTGCTGAGTGAAATGCCATCTGCTAAAAACTTGTCTCAAAAATTAGGGCCATGGATTTCCTGCTTTCTCTCATGTTATGCTGCTCTCTCTGGTAACTGCGTGTAGGGAAGATCCCAGTCAGTAGCTCATGCCAACCCTGGTATGCTTGAAAACCTGCTTTAGCAGAACTAACTGCACCTGAGGCAGCAGGTAATGCTGGGCCAGGAGTTTCATCCTCTGCTGGATTTCTCCAGATCATTTGGTTCCTCACCAAGGTGAAGTCTGTGTGGAGGACGACAAACGATCTGCCCTTCTAGGTACTTGTCTGAGATATCCCTGTAATAATAGACGGATTGACAGGAGAAAAAAAACAACTTTAATAACACGTATACCTCCTACATACCTCAGGAAAACTACCCTCAGAAATGGTACCCAGGAAAATGAACTACCCAAAGTGGCCCAAGCCAAACTAACTCCCCAAAATAACCTTTCCAGCTAAAGACAAAAGATGTTGCGGGGGTGGGGTGGGGGTGGGGAGGGCTAGTTTTGAGAGGTTGAGAGGTTCCCTGGAAAAGCAGAGTAAACAAGGGAAAGATTGTTATGCAGATTTAAGTCCTGGCCTTTGTTGAAAAAATCTCTAGAGATTTAGAGGCAGATTTAGTTTTCCTTTTATAGACAGGGAGACGCCCTCACAAATGGAGATTTCCCTTATAAATGTAAATTGCTCTTACAAAAGGGTAACTTTCACTTGGTTTTCAGAGTATTTCCTGTGTCTGCAGTTTCTTAAATATTATCAGTTCAAGGATAATCTTTTATGCCAAGAAGGTCCATTTTGGGGTGGACATACTTGCATCTTTGAGATATGAGTCCCTCCCCGGGATAGCCTAACTCCATGTGCTGTCAAGGGGTTTGTTGGTCACAGTCTATCTCAAGTCCAGCTGTTGTATATGACACTGATTTGAAGACAATGACTTCATAAAAAGATAGCATGTTTCAGGAAGCCAAGCAACAGCAGCGTTTCAGAAACTCAGGGCACCTGCAGAATCCTTACTGCTTAAGCCATCATTAAAAGGGGTGGCAGATGTTCTAAGGAGTAGGAGCTGCTGTTCCCGTAGCTGGGGTAGAGATGGTTTTCCTGCTCTTTTTTGTGGTGTGGGAAGGAAAAAAGTTCTCCTCAATCCTCTTAGAGTTCCTGGCTGGGACTGGAAATTAAATTGACAAAGATTATCAGGCGAAAAGTGTACAGATTTATTAAATACAAGTTTTGTGACACTAGACCCTTCATAAGGGAGTAAAGATCCAAAGAAACAGACCTGAGTATTTTATGCTAGATTTGGTGAAGGGCGCAGTGTGGAGGAATGTGGGAGGCTGAGGGGTATGAGGTAAGTGTGGTGAACTGGGGGAAATTTAGGAAGGGGTCTTTGTTACACTTCTTGGTGTTCCCTAGTCTTCGGACATAAGGATGTTCCTCCCCTTTGTCCAGCTACGGAGGGGGGTGGGGGTGGGGGCAGGGCACGTGCCCCATGAGGATTTCATGACCTCCTTCTGGGAAGAAGGATGGGGGAAAGAAGAGGCCAGAGTGATCTTACTGCTTCTGTTTTTCCTTAAAATCCTTCAGCTTAAAATACTCAATGTGCCAAGATGCCATATTTTGGGGTAGCATGTCCTGAGCCCCACATCAGTGGTTTGCGGTTTCTCCAGTGCCATTGTCAAGGCAGCTATTTCAATGAAGACAAATAAGAGAAAGTAATGCAAATGTATGAAAAGATTGAAGAAAAAAAAAGGTTAAAAATTAAAATGTTAACAAATTTAAAAATAAGATAGTAAAGCTTAAAAAATGAACTATGCTTCTGTTTCAAAATGGCCCTTTAGTGCATTCACTTAACTTCCACTTTAATTACATCAAAATATCAAATAAATGTTAAAATCGAAAAAGGGCATCACTGATGTCAAATGGGAAGATACTATTAATTAGCTAGATATTTTGAAGTTTTACAAACTGATGAAGTGGAATTGGTTTGAGATACTGACGATTCTAGGGCTCGGTATTCTTCTGGAAAGAAGGTGGGGTTCCTCTAGAAGGTAAATCCATGCCCTAGCTGGAAGTTTCTGCTATGAATTCCTTTTGGTCAGGTCCAGGGGTAGTCGTTCACGTTCTGGAAGCCTGAGGCCAAATGCCAATGCACTCCCTAATAATGTGGAGGGGATACTGGTTGTCAGTAGTTCATGGCACGTCCTGCTGGGCAGGGATGATGGCGATTCCCAGTCTTGGTCGTCGGTGAATTTCTTGGTCAGTCAATGTAGGTGTCCCTGTTCTGCTTTCCAGAAGATCGCCCTTATCCTCCATACCTCTTCAAATATAGGCATCGGGGAGGGTCTGCCTTTGAGAGGCCTTTTCTGTTGGTGTGGGTTCATGATCGACTCTGAGCAACCACAGACTCTTTTCTCCTTCCAGAGATTCAATCCTGCATGGCACTGAAATCTATCGATATCCTGGGCAGAAGGCGTGCCCTCAGGGTCCTGCAAACCACACCTGTCTTTGTTCCAAGCACTACTGCCTTGCTGCTTTTTCACTTTTAAAGGTATCCAGAGCAGTGTTTTTCGACTGTAGGCCAGGAACTAGTAGTGAGATGTGAAATTAATTGAACGGGTTGCCACCAGCAATTAAAACAGGGGAAGAAAAAAGAACAGGGCAGAATAAAATATATCAGAGTGCCTTGCACATAGCAAAGATAAGTGTTGTTCATTTATTTTTATATATTTGAATGTGTGTATTGGCACGCTAAGCAAAAGTACATGGGTTACTGAGTAACACTACAGAAGCTCTCATTTTCCAGCACACACTTTTGAAGAAGAATGATGAATATTTTCTATAACTGAAGTGAGGATAGCAAGTAATTCAGGCAGAAATAAGGTTTGTGAAAAATCGAGGTATCGGGATCATTATTTTCTTTTTGGCTATCAAAAAGCTTGTATCATCTATTTGGTTATCAAAACAGCTTGTAGCTATTTTAGCAATGAAATTGAATGATTAGCGCCCTCTTCCGTTCTTCCGCAGTACTGTGCTGTACACCTATCTATTTCAGCACTTGTCACTTTATAATTATTTATCTACCTGTCTTCTCTCTGATCTAAGGTATGGTGGGTTCTGTAACTCAAACCATACATTATTACGTTTTGGATCATTTCTGCTCCCTCCACAGCATTTGGCCCAGTTTCTTGCTCTTTCAGAACTCTATAAATATTTGTTAGATAAAGGAATGAAATAAAGAGTGAAGTGGAACATTACAATATTGCCTTCTCATTTTGGCCAGAACCTATTTTTCCAGTCCGATTTCCCCCATACATCTCTATACTATGTAATCCTATACTATAAAGATTAATCTGCCTTAAATGTTCTGAAAGAAGATTTTTTAAACTTGACAAATTTGAAAGTGATACTTATTATGGATAAACTAAGTCCCCTAAATATTTAGTTTAAATATGCAAATAAATGAAACAAAAACTAACATATGGTTTTTGAAATACAGTTTTTCCTTTTATTATGTTTGTGTGGACAAACATAACCATTTGTTTTCTAGTTAAAAAAACAGGTGTTAGTAATAGAGCATGCATATCCCATTAGGATCCCAAACAGCACAGAAATAGATGAATTTTCCTCATGGTACAATTGCCTTTTTTCTCACCAGCTTTCAAAGCTTTAGGATTTGCATTCTGTCCTACTAGTTTCTTCCTTCATTTTTCTCTCTGCAATACCATTTACTCATTTACTAACCTTTTGTTCAGTGGCTAGAAAAATGATTTCTGTATTAGATGTATTCTGGATAGATTATGAGGATACACTTTTCTTTTAATTATGGAATTCTTCAAGAATTTTTAATTGTGGTATGGGAACACAGTATACTCCATAATGGATATTTCCTAGGCCAAAGAAAATACTTCAGTCATATGTCTCTCCTACCCAGCAGGCTCTGACCATCTTGTGGATATTGGCTCTCTGGGAGGTCGTTCTGGAAACAAAACTCACAGAGCCCAGTTGTGAAGCTCTTAGGAGGAAGGATAAGGGGGCTTGTCCTTCTCTGACACCTTTGTTTCCTGTAAAATACTTCATTCCCTGCTCCCTAGTCCCCAGGAGAAAAAACAGTGAAACAAGTTGGAGAAAAATAGAAAACGGGAGAAGTTAACTTTAATTAGCATGCTTTTTGCCTTTTAAAAAGTATTCATTCTATGCTTGGAACTAAAAAAAAATCTCATGAGAAGTATAACCAGAGTGTAAGAAAATCTTAGTTGAATTGAAGAACTTAACCTTGCAGGCACAACTGTAATTTTTATCTTCATCCAGGATTCACAGGATGAATTATATTGCCAAGGTATTAAAGTAGGGAACCTAGAGTTTAGAATTCTGATTTCTAGTTCAAAATCACCCCTGAGATTTAACCTATAGTTTCTAACTTGTGAGGTAAAAACATTTTGCTTGTAATATTTTTGACATTTCCATGTAAAAGGGGAAACAATTACATATAGGCTTGTTATAGAAAAATATATAAATAGTCCATCTAAAATGGATCATTTAAAAATGTTATTGTCTATTGGTAAAGAGTTTAGACTTAAATTTTTATTTCTCCATAGGCCAAATACATTTCAATATATATATTTTATTAGCATTATAGTATAAGCATTATGGTATAAGTATAGTATAATTGACACTTTTGCGTTTACTTTGTACCAGGCATTTTGCTAAAAGCTTCACACATGTATTGGTTTTATTCATTTTGGAGGCATGCAATTCTTCCATTAATCAAGATCATAGCACTGCAAAAATTGTTAATTTTTGAATTCAAGTATTTCTGTGAATTCCCCACATTCCTGAAATGGGTAAAAGATTGCTAAAATAGCAATAGTTTGAACTGGATGTTTAATACATAGGGCTTCATCATACTCATCTACTTTTGTGTAGGTATGAAAATTTCTGTGATAAAAAGAGAAAAACACAAAATACAAAACAAAACCACACGTGACAAGATCAGCTCTGATCCTTTGTCTATATGTCCAGCTCAGCATGGCAGTTGGCCACAGATGGGGACACCCACCTTACCAGCTGGGGAGGGAAAACTTGGTGGCCCACCCGTCCGCTCCCACCCTCACAAGTCCTTCCTGATGGACTCAGGAAATTTCCCTTCATTTTTTATTTCTTGTCATACGCAATATAAATCTGTTCAAAAATGCTTACATCCCTCTTTGGTGGCAGATTCAGGAGTGGGCCCTGTAGAGGACACCTCTCTTTATCTGCCAGAATCCCTTTCTACCTCCATTTGAAAAAAACAGCCCCCTTCCTACCTGGAACAAATCCAGCCTGAATCTCTGGAGTTCCGGTGGGGTTGCTCCTCCCAGCTTGCCTCACCTGCCTGGCTGGTGGTGCATAGTCAGGGCCTGGCCACTTACACACTCTGCTTGTTGCTGGTCGCATTAGTGGACCTATGGAAAGACACGTGATCTGAACCAGGTCAGTTAGAGTCCTTTCCTACGATCTTACTTACAAACGGTAAAAGCAAGAAAGCCTCTCTTTCCCCCTGAGATCATTAGCTGAGATGATTGAAACTTAGTAATAACTTCCTTCACTCCACCAGCCTATAGAGAAAGTTCACGTGTAATAGGAGAGAATTAAGATAAAAACATTGAGGAAAGCAGAGACAGCATAGGAGCGATGGTGAAAATGAGAGAGAAATAATTCTGAGTTCCCACATCCGTCCTTTCCTGTCTTGAAGTGGGAGTATACTGGCCTGTTGCCTCAAGCTACTGTGACTTTGTTATTTGTATCTAAAAGTCTTAACTAATTAGGTAATAATAGGCCCTTAAGGACAGCCACTGCTCTGTCCTTGGGTATTATCTGCATCCAGCTAAGATTTCCCATCTAGAGCAGTGACTGGTTCCTGGCAAGTACTTGAGAAATCTGTTGGAAGAAGGATGACACCTCCTTGATAATTGTTAAGGTTTTGGGTCAATCTCTTGACTTCTCGGTGCACTGATTAAAATAGGGGTAATACTCATCTCCTTCATTCTCTTGCTTTGTGGATATAACTTAGACTATTGCTAATTAAATTTGAGTATCTTAAATATGTTTTTTTGCAACTGCAAGCACCAATATTGTACAGCTAGGAAAATCTATTTTCAATACAGATTCCTGGTGCACTTTTCCAAGAAATGCTTTACAGTATGCAGCCCAGCAGGCCCACCACAAGACACATCAATCATCTTACTGTGTATCGGGCACCTTTTACAGGACTTTGTGTGATCCTGGTGTCAGCGCACATTCTGCATCAAGGCAGAGGTGATATGTAGAAATCTGGAGGAGAGGCCAAGCAGTGCTGGGCCAGTATATTTAATGAGAGTCATCCTCTGGAAGCTAGAGGAGAGTGGGGGTTAGGAAGGATGTCTTTCACCGTCAATGGCTTTTAAGAAAAATTGGTGCTTTCATAGATCTTTTTACTACTGGGAGGAGGTTAAGTCAAAGGACTGCTGTAAAGGGCTTTCTGTAACTCACTGCATAGATGGAGGTCCCCCTGTATGGGAAGCTGGGAGGATTCAATCTGGCTCTTCAGCAGGGCTGATTTCAACCTTGAATTGTGCTTTCAGCAGGAGTCCCTTACACTTAGAAAAGTGGTCAGTCCTTACAGAAAGATTATAGCTCACCTAACCAAACAAACATTCAAAAAGTTACCATATAGGACTTGTGTTTGACCTGCCCAAAGAAATGTTAACCTACATCCCATTTTCTCCAATACCCTTGTAACCAGTGAAGGAAGGGGGTGTTATTTGTTTTATTTTTCTATTGACTGTTTGGTAACCATGGAAGGGTTTGTGTAACCTAGAAAGGCTGTTTACTACCCACTGTCTAATCCTTTTGTTATTATTCCCTCTGATAGTCACAAGCAGGGAAAAACAGTTCTGTCCTCCTTTTAAAAACTTAAGAATGTAACAACAAATATTTTCTTGGTTTTAGTTAATGATTTTTCTTTTATTAGTCGGGTAAAAAAGAAATAGACACAGAAGGAAAAGCTACAGTAAAAGATTTAAGGATATATACTATGTCCTAAACACTGAAGACCATGATTAAGTATGATTCACACCAATTTCAGAGTGGTTAGCCTTGGGGAGAAAGGCCTGGAGATGGCGTTTTAGCTGTATCTGTAATGTTATATTTAAAAAAGGGGTGAAGGAGCAAGAATATTATATGGGTGTTTGTTTAGTAGGTTTGAATTATTGCATAATTAAAAAATTGTAAAGTTCCCAAGATTATGGAAGTCGATTAAAACTATCAAAATAAGGAATGCATAATAAACAAGTACTCTTGCTACGAACTTTCCATCTGAGCCTGTTTCAACATTTGCACCTGTGATTTTGCAGAAATGAGAAAGACAAACACAGGAGGTCAGAAGGCGGATGACTTTGGTGGTTGCGTGAGGGGCTGTATTGGTATCTCTCTTTTCCTTTTTTTTGCCTTCATATGTACGATGAAAATTACCAGCAAAACAAATCTCTAAAAAGCACATGTGTACAAAGCAAAAAGCAATTTGCGAGTTCAAAGGTTATCTATTTGATTTTCTATAAATTGGGCATTTGTCTGCAGGCATAAAAAGAAAAAAGAAAATTTGGGGAAGTTTCTTTGGAGCTAAAGGACCTCATATATCTTTTTTTCCGAACTGAGTCCCTGGTATCCTGGCAGGAAGAAATTCAAATGACTATTCTGGTGGCTTTTTCTTTTTTTCTGAGTCCAGGATTGCTTTCAGGATAAAGTTTCTTTTAGACCATGGTGCTTTGCTGTGACATTGTAATTGCCTCCGTTGAATTGAATAATACAAATGGGCTGTTTCTATGGCATCGGCTAAGTGGGATGAAAAGGTGAAACCCTAGATCTTGTGCAGAGAGGTCACGGTGCTACCACCCCCCACATTAACTGTCCGTCAAAGCCCACGCAGCCCAGCCCGGCTTTCCAAGCTCCGGCACTCATTTGTAACTTCCTGAGCAACTTCACACATGAAAAAGAAAATGACTTTAGTTTATGTTGTCGCTAAGCCCAGAAAATCCCTGTCAACCTCCTGCTGCCAGCTTTTTTAGGGCCTTCTTATTGGTGGAGAATTTTAAACTGAAGGTGAGCGAGGAGCGGAGTCTCGCGGTCCCTCCCAGCCAGGCTTTGAACTAACAATAGGGCAGGTTGAATGAAGGCTGATAAATACAAATCCTGGAATCCCGAAGCCGGAACACACAGTGGCTGCCTGGGCCAGAGGTTGTTAGCGTTCCAGGAGCCGCACCAGTTTGGCCACTCACCGTGCCAGTGGGCTCAGTAATTTACTCGTTTCATTACTATTTAAGCGCCCACTGTGTGCAAACTTTTCTCCGCCAGGCCGTCGTGCTCTAAGTCACCGCAGGTTGACCGCCGGGGTCTGCCAGCCGCCAAATTTGATCTGATTGAGTAACTGGCCTCAGAACGCTTAGAGGAAGCATCTGGAAGAAGAGATGGTGGGGGAAATAAAAGCAGAGGGTCAGCAGCCCTCCCTCTTCCTCAGTCTTAGCTGCACCTTACCCAAAGCAGGTCTCTTTGAGGGGCTGGGAGGGAGGGGGCTCCCGTGTGAGTGTAATTCCGTAACAGATGCTGTTTTCTTAGGATAGTGAAAAACAGGAGGGGAGAGAAGATGGGCAGTTCGAAATTTTCTTTAAGATTATGGTTCTGAGACTTTTTACTTTTGTGCAAGCTACACACAGCTTCCAGTTCCCGCGCCCTTACCTCCAAACCTGTTTAGCCAAACTGCTTTAATCCTCCCACCACCGAGGCTGTCCGGAACACAGCCCCAAACTGAGTATCAAGGGGGTGGCCCTGGGTTTGGGAACCTTTGAAACTTGAGGGGCAAAAATGAAAGACCTCATTCGCAGTGCTTGTGGGCTTTGGTGCTGGGGAGACCTGGAAGGGGGTGTAGGTCCACGTCCAGCCCTTGGCCCCCTACAGCAACCCGCTGGGGCCCTTGGAGGAGGCGGGAGCTCCAGTCCACTGTCCCCAGCTCCAGTTCCTGATTTCCTCGGGAGCTGCGGGGCTGGGAGGGAGGGGGCTCCAGTGTGAGCGTGAGGATTTGAATGAGAAAGCAGGTTGTAGCGGCGGCGCCCCTCTCGTCTCAGCCTTTCCCGGGGGACGGGGTTTTCTGCTGGCTGCCGAGGGGAAGTGCTCGTCTTGGGGGCTTTTTGCCCCCTCGACAGGGTTTTGGAGTTGAAGTCACTGGAGCCAATAACTCACCACCCCGGCAGCCGGGAGGTTGCTCCTGTGCCGCGGACTCCGAGGAATCCTTCATCTGCCTTTGGAACAAAGTTGAGCAGGTCAGTCAGTGTTTTTGGGAAACGAGGCGGGGCGAGAAAGAAAAAGAGGGCTGGGGTGTCAGTCCAGGTGTGCGAGTGAGCCGGTGCCTCGCGGTCCCGTCTGCAGAACCGGCTGGGACCCAGTCATTAGGGCTGCGGTGCTGCAGCGCGTGGGTGTCCCCCAGACCCCACTGCGGGGGGCTGGACCGCGGCTGGGTTCGCGGGGGGACGTCCCATCATTCAGGCGCATGTGCGTGTGTGAAGTCCCGCACCAGAACTTTATTCTCCGGACGCTCACAGTGGTGGGTGGGTTTCGCCCGCGGGAGGGTGAGGCAGTGACCCTGCAGCCCCGCGCGGGGTCCCCGGGACCAGCCTCCGCCCGCCGCCCGCCGTTTCCCAGCAAGCGGAGTGCAGGGTCTGTTACACTGGGCGAGTCTCGGGGCTCCTCCTGCGCCCAGGGACCCCACTAAGGACCCTCTCGGAAAAGCGCGAGGGAGCTCAGCACGAGGAGGATCGACTCCATTGCCCTTCTCGGAAGAAACGAGGGGCACTCGAGCGACGCCGCGCAGGGCGGTGAAGGCAAGTCCCGGGCGTGGGGCGGCGCGCTTGCGCCTGCGCGGAGTTCCCATGGCTACCGCGCCGCGAGTCCGAGACGCCACCCGCGCCAACCCCGACCCTTGTACGGGTTGAGCGTCTGCGGCGCCCTCACTCCTCCTCCCTGAGACTTTTTCTTTGTTGTTTGTAACTCGGGATCAATTTGTGATCTCATTTTGACGTTAGGTGTTCATCATTAAAGCAATAACTAAACTGGAAAAGAAGAAACTCTCCTCCCCCCTTCCCGGCATTAACTATGTTGATTACAGACGAAGAAAACGGTGAGAAATTTCATATTGGGACAGTAATCGAGATCCCTACTCCTTCGAGCTTATGAAAATGGAGACAAATAAAATGTATTTCCTTGCAGGTGGGGCATTAAAAAACAGTTCAGTCGGGTGCTCACTCTTGAGTATTAAGGGGAAAGACCTGTGCCTTCGAAGCTCTGCAGGGGGAGAGCGGGGCGTGTAAAACCCGCTGCACCTGTGTCCTCCTCATGGCATGTTTACGAAAACAAGATGCACTCCAAAATAAGCCAAAGTAAAATGCCCTTGAAAAAAAGAACAAAGGCTCTCCTGGAAAAGGTGATTGCTTTTCCAGTTGCCCCTGAGTTTTGGTCACTTCTGGGGTTCATCTTCTGTAGGGAAAGTTTCAAGAAACCTTGAGGGAGCTAGTCAGGTTTCTCAGGCCTCTTGTTAAGAGTGCCATTTTCCTTTTCTTGAAATAGTCTTTTCAACGCCATCCCTATTTAAAAAAATCCCATTTGTTTATGCACAGTTTAGCATTTGGCAAGGGTACACATCTTAAGGGATACATAGAAGGAGCTGTAGTTTCTTGTTGCTAATTTTTTTTAGGCTGCGTCAGTATTTGGCTGCATGATTGATGTATCTAGCCGCTATTCTATAAATGTTGGTTAGAATTAAGGTAACCAATAAAAGTTTAAAATGGAGTTACTCTTCCTGGGATAAAGTGTGGCATAAAAATACCTTAGATGAAGTAATATGAATACTGCCTTGTATCCTACTTTTAAACATTTTGCCTGCAAGAATACCAAATGTTTATTAATGGTAGACATTTTCAGGCAATATCCTTCCACCATCAGCATATGAAGACAACATAATATTACTTTTTCAGATGATTAGCAAATAACATGCTGTTAAAGTTCTTTCTGCCATCCCATTCATTATAAATGCTTAGACATTATGCATTCTAGCACAAATGTTAAAAAATGTCCAATGAAGTTTTTCTCTTTTATTATAATTAAAAAAATGAAAAAAACTCTTAATTTTCAGGTTCAGATACTTTGTGATCCTATTTGGTGGTTTGTAACTGGCTCCAATTCCCTAATTCTCAGTGACATGTGTTTCTGCTGGTTCTAGGAGATAAACTGCAATTTAGCAGATCATGGGATAATGAGACTGGGCGTGCTTGGGGGAAGGCTGAAAGAGGTAAGGGGAATGAGACAAAGGGAGGGAAGGTTGATGGGCAGAGCCGGGACTTAAGAGTTGCCTAGATTCTTCATAAAAGCTGTTAGTCATTGCTTCTGTTTGACACTGATGTGTGAGAAAATAAACCTTTTTTGAGTCAGTCTTCTAAATAATTATAAGGATAAAATTATAAAGAATATTATAATAGTGTGTCTGTTGGGGTGCCATATGTAATATGCTAGGAAAACACTTGTTTTCTACTTAAGTTATTCAGTTAGTCAACAAATATGTATTGAAAACTATAAGCCATGATAAATCCAGATTCCTGCCTTCAGTGAACTAAGAATTGTGAGTTTTGAAATAATTCTAATGCTGTTTCAGGTTTTCAGGATAAAGGTATCTATTATGGTAGTCTTAAGGACAGTTTAGTGTTGAGCATACTTCCAGATTCAGAAACAAATGCTTAAACTCTGATTTGAAAAAAAAAGACCCTGAACCTTATTTTTAAGCATTTTAGGTAAGTGTCCATGTATGCATGGCAAGAAGCATTGTGTGCACCTATCATGTTTTTACTGACGCAGCCCTAAAACTTGCAGTCTTTGCAAGTGCAGTGCTGAGTTTGGGAGGAACAGAGAAACCCTGTAATTCTCGGGTTTCTTAGATGAAGATAAGGTGAGTATTCAGTGGTCCTTTGTTCTGGCTCCCTGTTTCATGACATAATAAACCTCCTGCAGTTCCCTTCTAAGAACAATGTTGGTCTGCATGCTTGAAGGATCATAACTATTATTTCTCTAAAGGGAAAAAAGAAGGGGTTATAATATTATGATAGGATAAAAAGAATGCAATAGGGCATTTAAACATTTTAACTTTGGAGCTGGAAACATTTTTAGGCATTTTTAGTGAGTTAGGCTCTGCTGAAATTCATTACATCCATGACCAACCCCTGGCATAATACTGACCAAGGTTGACAAACATTTCCTGTGGTCATTCCTGGGACACAGAAGGTTGGGGCGACTGAAGTCTTTACCACCTCATGAGTCTAAACACTGATCAGCTCAGAGAAGTTTGCTGAAGAACATCCACATTTGGTTATTGCTCTTTGTCTAGGAAAATCAGACTCAGCTGTGAATCGTGAACCAAGTGGTGCAGAACTCATTACTTTGAACAATGGCTCCCCAGCCTGGGAAGCATGTTTTCTCTTCTGACTAGAGGGGCTTATTCCAGGCTGGCTGTGCTCACAAGGAAAATCATTTAGACACAGTTCAGTGGACACTCGCTCACATCTCTTTGACACCCGTGACCATTTCTGTTTAAGGAGAAATCCAGCACTGTTGCAGGAGGGTGTGCTGAGCTAGAAGTGCGTTTTGCAAAGCCCGTGAAGTTTACACAGCTTTGTGTTATTATCATCCAGGTTTCTGCTTTCTGTGCTTCAGAGGAGAAGAGGCAGGATGGATGCCTAAGGACAATCGAGAAAACTTTTCTAGGAAAGTCAAAACCATCCTCACCAACTCCGCATTTTGGATGTGCTGAACTAAATGCCTATGCCTCATTATAACCACAAAATTAGAGCAGAAAAAGACGAGCCTACCATGTTCATTATAAAAATCAGGAAGCCAGGGTCCAGGGTTGCTAAATGTTTTTCTTAAAGTCATACAGCAAATAAATGGCAGAACTGGGATTAAAATGCCAAGTTTCTGATTTCTAATGACGCTGCTGTTGCCAGGCGATCTAGGGTGGGCAGATGTGGAATCCTTGCTCTCGACTTGCTGTTTGCAACTGTATGAATTTGTTACAGCTGTAGATTAAAAAAAAAATTAGCAATGTCATATGATTGAATCTGATTTCGCTGAGTGGAATTGACAGTAGACACCTTCTGATTATATAGTCAGTTATAAAAATGTATCATCACATGGTACATATGTATATATGCAGAAGTCTTCCTTCAATTAGTATTTGTTTTGGCTTGAGGAATTCTCACATTAGGATTTAATAAAATGGGGAGGTTTTTTGGTTATTTATCAGTAAATACCTTAAGGGGTCTGGAAGAAAAGGAGGAAATAAACAATGTATTCCAACTATGTGCCTGGGCATTTATTACATGTCTTTTAAAAAGCCACAATAATCAAGAGGCAGGAATTATGTCACTGATGAGGCTGAGAGAAGTTAGTTTCTTGCCCAAGACCTAAGTCAGTATGGAACAGACTTGGAATCTGAGCCCAGGTCTGTCTCCATGCTCTATTAATTACATCACACTGCTGTTCAGGGAAAGCAAGATCAAATTTATAAAAAAATTTTGGTTTTCTTTTCAAATTCAGCATTCTATCCAAAAGGACAGACAGATGGAAGTATTTCTGATTGGCTTTTGTTGAGTGGAAAGGCTGCATTCCCTATATGGAGTTTAGGAGGTTATAAATTCAGGCCTGGTTCCAGAAAAACATTCAAGACTTTGTTTATAAACTGTGTCGGCTATTTGTTTAGAAGTGAGTGGTATTTAGGTACTCTTCTGCAGAGGCTCCTCCACATCAAAGTGACCCACTTATCACTTCTGGATTGTTGCCAAAGTGCAGTGGGTCTAAGAGGACCCCTCATGATCTTAATGTGTGTTTTCTGGCATCCCAAGACTTAGGTACTAGTTTTATGTTATGTAACAACCTATGTCGACTTCTCTTCTTGAAATAGTATTGAGAGACTTAATGCTAGAATGAACCAGAGGGTATCTTCCTACAGTGCTTTCAAACTGGAGATGAGAATCACCTTGGGCAGTTGGTGGAAATGTCTAAACTTATGCCATAAGCTGGAGTTTTGATGCTCTTAAAACCACTGTGGTAGTGCTGGGAAGTTGAAATTAGGCTGTACTGAGCTGGTTTCAGATTTGTAGTGTTTTTGAACTGGCATACCCATGGAGAAACTGAGGCTCTGAAAAGTCCACACTCACACGGCTGAGTTGGGACTTAAACCTTGACATTGCCCTCAGATGTCTGGTCTAGCATTCTTTTTTTTTTTTTTTTAATATAATTTATTTTATTATCATTAATTTACAATTACATGTGCAATATTACGATTATTAAACTACCCCTTCATCAGGTCCCCCCCCACCAAACCCATTACAGTCACTGTCCATCAGCGTAGTGAGATGCTATAGAATCACTACTTGTCTTCTCTGAGTTGTACTGCCCTCCCCGTGCCCCCCCAACATTACATCTGCTAGTCGTAATGCCCCTTTTTCCCTCTTATCCCTCCCTTCCCACCCATTTTCCCCAGTCCCTTTCCCTTTGGTAACTATTAGTCCGTTCTTGGGTTCTGTGAGTCTGCTGCTGTTTTGTTCCTTCAGTGTTTTTCTTTGTTTTATACTCCACATATGAGTGAAATCATTTGATACTTGTCTTTTTCGGCTTGGCTTATTTCACTGAGCATAATACCCTCTAGCTCCATCGATGTTGTTGCAAATGGTAGGATTTGTTTTCTTCTTATGGCTGAATAATATTCCATTGTGTATATGTACCACATCTTCTTTATCCATTCATCTACTGATGGACACTTAGGTAGCTTCCATTTCTTGGCTATTGTAAATAGTGCTGCAATAAACATAGGGGTGCATCTGTCCTTTTCAAATTGGGCTGCTGCATTCTTAGGATAAATTCCTAGGAGTGGAATTCCTGGGTCAAATGGTATTTCTATTTTGAGTTTTTTGAGGAACCTCCATACTGCTTTCCACAATGGTTGAACTAATTTGCATTCCCACCAGCAGTGTAGGAGGGTTCCCTTTTCTCCACATCCTCGCCAACATTTGTTATTGTTTGTGTTTTGGATGTTGGCCATCCTCACCGGTGTGAGGTGATATCTCATTGTGGTTTTAATCTGCATTTCTCTGATGATTAGCGATGTGGAGCATCTTTTCATGTGCCTGTTGGCCATCTGAATTTGTTCTTTGGAGAAGTGTCTATTCATGTCCTCTGCCCATTTCTTGATTGGATTATTTGCTTTCTGTTTGTTAAGGTGCATGAGTTCTTTATATATTTTGGATGTCAACCCTTTATCAGATACGTTTTTTATGAATATATTCTCCCATACTGTAGGATGTCTTTTGTTCTACTGATGGTGTCCTTTGCTGTACAGAAGCTTTTCAGCTTGATATAGTCCCACTTGTTCATTTTGCTTTTGTTTCCCTTGCCCGGGGAGATATGTTCATGAAGAAGTTGCTCATGTTTATGTCCAAGAGATTTTTGCTTATATTTTTTTCTAAGAGTTTTATGGTTTCATGACTTACATTCAGGTCTTTGATCCACCTTGAGTTTACCTTTGTGTATGGGGCTAGACAGTAGTCCAGTTTCATTCTCTTACATCTAGCTGTCCAGTTTTTCCAACACCAGCTGCTGAAGAGGCTGT
>JAVSCE010018128.1:0-19824 GCA_032199065.1 Smutsia gigantea | reverse complement strand
GGACTCTTGGCTACCAATGGCTCAAAAGCAAGTTCTTCCTGCTTTCCACTAGTATAGATCACTGGCCCCAATAAGCATTGTAGTTCTCCACTTAAGGGGCTAGTAGAGAGTGTGCTACACTGCTGTAAATATGAACCCCATTTGGTCAGTGTAAGCATCTGTGCCATGCCACTTTGTGGCCTTTGGGTCCAGTCTCACACCCACCCTGCAACGGGATAGGTGGTTATTACCTTGGTCAGAGCTATTCCAGCAATGGTCTCCATGGCCAGCAAGGCATGGTACACAGCAGCCAGCTGCTTCTCTATCAGGGTATACCGGACCTCTGCTGCTTTCCATAGTTGTGACCAGAATCCAGTAGGTTGGTGGGTCCATTCAAGCCACTGCCAGATACCCCATCTGTAACCATCTTAAGTTACATGAACATCTAGTTCACAGGGCCTTGATGTGTCCATTACATTCAAGGCCTGTACGGCCTTGACTGCCCGCTTGGCAGCAGTAAAAGCAGCTGCACATGTCTCATCCAGTCCCACCTGATGCCCTTTCATACCAACCAGTATAAGGGCTTCAGAATTTGTGCCAAGGGTGGGATAAGCACTCTCCAGTAGCCCAAAAGACCCAGAACCTCTTGTAATACTGCCACAGTGGTAGGGGTGGGGAAAGCCTGGACCTGGTCTATAACTGCTTCAGGAACAACTTTAGTTTTACCCAACCAGATAACCCCCAAGAACTTTACTGAGAAACCAGGTCCCTGAACCTTGGTGCTGTTCACACCCCATCTTGTCTCCTGTAGATGCTGCAGCAGTCTAGTAACTGTCCCTTCTAAATCTGCAAGAGAATCAGATGTGAGCATGATATCATCAGTGTAGTGACACAGTTGTACTGTTTGCAATTTCTTCCATATGGCCAAGTCATGGGCTGCAAGTCCATGACAAACGGTGGGACTGTGGTGGTATCCCTATTGAAGGACAGTGAATGTCCACTGCAGGCCTTCCCAAGTGAAGGCAAACTGTTCCTGACTTTCCTGTGCTATGTCAATAAAGAAGAAAGCATTAGCAAGATTCACAATATAATAATACATCCCTAATTCATGACTGAGTGTGTCCATAAGGGTTGCTATAGAGGGGACAGTAGCATGAAAAGGGCTGTGACTTGATTCAACTCCCTATAGTCCACAGTCATAGGCCAGGAGCCATCTGGCTTTTTCACTGGCCATACTGGGAAATTAAAAGGACTATGAGTGGGCTTTGTGATGCCCACCTATTCCAACTCCTGTAGAGTTTCTCCAATTTCCTTGTGTTCCCAGGCAATTTATACTGCTTAGTATTTGTCACTCACTGAGGTACAGGCAGGGCTACAGGTGGGTGCTTAGCACGTATCCTCAGAAGTGCCTTTACCACACGCACCCTCTGTCTGAACTCACCTGCAGTGGTCTGTAACCACAGGCCCTGCAGGATATCTACCCCCAAAATATATTCAGGGATGGGAGAAATGTACACAGTATACTCCTTTGCGGGTAAATGCCCTATGCTCAATGGGATTTGGGCTTTCTTCACTCTAATTGCTTATTCCCTGTCACAGGAGGGATCCCAGGAAAATGTTTAAGGTTGCAATAAATCAGAGAACATTCAGCTCCTGTATCCACCAGCACCAGCATACATTGTACATTCACAGGGAATTAATGAATTGCTAATTCTACATGTGGTTCCAGTCCTCACTACATTCCCCAAGCTGGGGACCTTGACCCCTCTTCAGTCAAACCACAATTCCCAATGGTCCTCCTGTGAGGTTGAGGGCCCAGGCAGAGCCTGAGTTCTTCCCCCAGGAAGTCTTGCAGGGACACAGGCTGGCAATGGGGCCTTGCCTCTGGCTTCCATCTGTGTGAGGGGCACTTTGCAACTGCTGCCAGGGGGAAGGTCGCATCATCAGGGAAGCCAGTCTACCCATTTCAGAACTCGACACAACAATGTTTTCCACCCCCATATCCCAGAGATGCAAAAGCTATGTAGGCAGAGGTTCTGATGGCTTTTGCCTATACCAGATGCTCATGTCCACCAGCTCATCCTGGGTGTAGGGGTGGGGCACGGAGTGCTCCACAACCTGGGAATGGGCTGGCTCCTTCCCCTGAGGAGCCCCTGGTTGGTTCATTTTTATTTTCTTAATTACAGCCAGGCAGGCCTTTAATACATGAGAAGCTGGTACCTTGGGCAGTGGCTTTGGCCACAGGTCAAGCCATGGCCCCGCCTCCTCCTCTTCTCCCTCTGGCTCCTCCTCCATCCCAGGGCTGAAGGCGCCACTCTTCCCTCCCCCTGCCCCACGGCCTCCTGCAATGTGGCTTTTCCTGCTGCCTCCCCACTTGCCCCAGCTAAGGAATCTTCCAGCAGTGTGACCTGTCTTTTCAATAACTGTCTCTCTTCCTTAATGGCATCCCATAGCTTATTGCCCATCTCCTCCAAGCATTGCTGACATGCATGTCTCTCCTGCCTAAGTCCCTCTCTATCCTTGGCAACCCTCTCAATAATCTTTTCTCCTCAATAACATTTTCCACTATCTCTATGAAAAGAGACCCTACAATCCCGGCTACTGCACGGTCACTCAGGGCCTCTAAGCAGTCTTCTATCTCATGGAGGGCTAATTCCACAGCTTCCAGTGTCTCCACCCTTCCCCAATCCTGGGTAAGGCCCCACCCCTCTAGGAGATGCTTTACCCTATGCCAATTCCCCACTAGAAGCTCCCCAATTGGAAGCCCCACAGATAGAGGGCTACCGGGTTTAGCTGCACCCTATACTTCTGTAGCCACTCGGGCCTCCCCACCATCCATGGGGTGGGGGGTTCTGGGCATCTCCCCATAACCTCTAGAACCAGCCCACCCAAGGGTCGCACCCAGGTAGACAGATTTTGGGTTTAGAGCTCCTGCTGACTACTGCCAGATGTAACTCTGGGGGGAAAATCCCCGGGCAAAATAACTTTGAAACTGAAATCAGTCAAAGAGAGAAATAACGTGGGAGAAACCTGTTAACTGCTTACAAGCAGTCGTCCACTTCTGCTCTCCAGTGTCTCTCACAACCCAGGTGCAGAAAAAGGGCCCCATCCAACCTCTCACGTCCAGATATAGCCTGGCTCACATGTGTAATATGTGGAGAAGATGGAGATGCACTAGGCCAGGAGAGAGATTCTGGAATTATTGCAATTTTCCCCACAACATATTTGTGCATACAGTAGTCTTCATAGACTAAGGAATATGCAAGATGCTCAGGGCTTTTTAGGGGATTTGTTAGTGTACTGGGACAAGGTTTAGTTTAGTTATAAACTTTACCCTTGAAATGCTTGCTTCCAGAAAGTTTGCCTCCATAGACCATCCCATAACTTTTTCTGCCTTTTGGCAATGACAACACTAACACTAACAATAAAATATGTAGGTCATTTTTATGAGGGCTGTATCTAGAGAGTGAGTTGAAAAAACATGAAGGAGGTTATTGAATAATGATGTAAAGAAAAACCTCAAATATATGTCTTGAAAGAGTAATGCTATATAATTAGAGCTGTCAGATTAAATAAATTGTTCAACAAATGAAAAACAGTTGCATATGAAACAAGAACTAGCAAATAAATTTCATCAGTATCTTTGACAGTTTTAGTTAAGGAATCATTTTACATTTGTGACATAATATTATACAAAGTAAAACAGACACTACCATATATTTGATACACAATCTGAGAGAGAAAATTCTCCTTTTTATATAAGTCATGTCCCAGATACAATGTTTATCTGTTCCTATTTATCTGTGCATCATCGGAATGTATAGCGTATATATTATTCATCTAGTGTTTCAAGTATGTCACCAATACATTTTGATTTGCAGATAGATATTGATGGTTAGCATTTTTAAACCAAGTCCCATTCAACTTTGCTTTGTAAAGTACATACTCTACTTTGAGAACTTTCCCAAGCACATTTTTCCCTCAAGGTGCAGAATGATAAATTGAGTCAAAGCTGATGTACTCAGAAAATGACCTAAATTTTCTAATATATAAAATGAAATTAAAAGTTCTAATTCAGTTTGGTCCAACCCTAAGAAAAATTTTATCTATAACCCTAGCTTCTTCTCTCATAATGTATTTTCTTTTCTATAAACACTCTTCTTCCTCAACAACTTAAATGATTAATAGTCACATCAGCAAATCCTGCTCTTAGAAATTATCTGATCATTCAGTAAATGTGAATTTAATTAAATATGTTGTCTTTCTTATTGAAATTTACAGTGTGGCTCTTATGAGAATGTAAAACCCTATAGTAAAAGCCCATCAGAAAGCTAGTGAAGACATGGAGGACAATGGCAGGAGAATCATTACTTCAAAAAGACAAATCTAATTGTGAGAATTTTCTGATTTCCTTATAATTTCCACTCACTAGTTGTAGTTTCCCATTATTGGACTCATATGTCAGTAGAAACAATTTCAAGTTATCGTCTATATGATATCAGAGCAGAAAAAGACCCACCCTTACTAATAAGCTGACCTCTGTACACAATTGGCTGTAGACTCCAAACAACAAAGGAAACAGAAGTGAAATTTCAAGGTAAGGGGAAGGAAGGCTCTCAGTGCTTTCCATTGACTTTGAAGCCTAACCTATGACTTTCCTTCATATATTTCCACCTAATTTTTATAGGACGGACTCTAGGGGGAAACTACTTGCTTTCTATATTTGCCGCTTTTGGCTTCACTGATTCTTTCTTGATTTGTAACTAAGTCAGTGTTCCTACTTCCCAAAAAAGACTTTTCAATCTTGATGTTTTCAGTATTTCTGGTCAATAATAAACTTCTAAATCCCATCGTTCATAAACACATAAAAACTGAGTGAGGCAAATCAACTGTGGAATTACTGGGTTAGGATAGTTTTCTGTTTGGCACCTAATTAGTAGAATCCTGCTGGGATTAACTTTGAAAATGGGATACTAATTTCAGCAAAGGCGAAATCAAAGGGAGCCATAACAAAGCAGGTTATCAACTGGGAACTAGCTCTCAGATTTAATTTCTGGTAATAAAGACTTTCAGTTCAACTGAATAGTGAAAATATAAAAAAAGAAAGAAATACTCTAATAAAAGGAGTTTATGGGTTTTTTTTTTATTCTTTATCTCCCCTGACTGAGAATGTGAGCTATTCCATAAACCTAACAGAGTGGGAATCAGTCCGTCAGCAGAGCATAAACTTAATTTCTCAGCAGCCAAACAGGAGGCGAGGGAATGCAGTGCCTCCTTGCATAGAAACTTCTTCAAATGAGCAGTGGACCAAAGCAATTCACACAGAATGAATATAAATTTTCTTTCGCATTAGCATGTGAAGCTATTTTCCCACCACTCATACAAACTACGAATCTCAATTGATTTTTCACAATTTCCCGTATGACATATTGTCCAGTTTTCTTACCATTGGGCTATCTGTCTAAAGACTTGCTTAGTGATCCTTGTAAATTTCAGAACTCACTATAAATATAAATTTTGGGTTTTGTAGAAATGCAGAGAGCTGGAAAACCAACCTGCTTCATTATTCTGGATACTGGATTTCTATTGCTAAAATTTTATATGTTAAGTTGCTGCCAGCTAAGTCAGCTTTGTTTGAATCATCAGTTGACTTGACTAAATCACAAGGGTCCTTTGCACATTACAGGTTGGTAGGTGAATCCCTTCCATGATTCAGTAATTCATTTGTTGAGCCTAATTGCAAAAATGTATTTGTATCCCCACCCCCAAATTTTATGGTCAGGTTTAACCATTCTTCTAGACTACTAGGGTAAGTTTTTGAAAATAAAAGTGTAGTCTAAATAAATAGAAAATAAAAACAAACAAAACACCAAATATAGGCGAGGCAGCAACTTAGAAAGCAGAGCCATCAATACATCTAGTAACGGAGATAATTTTTAGCAATAAGAATAGAACATGTTCTTCATTAAATGAATGAAATATTTGGCTACTCATTGGGAAAGCAATATAGCAATAATCCTAGCTCAAAATGTAAAATATACAGTTCAGATAGATTAAATATATGAAACTAAGAAAAATTTAAAGTGTATTTTTATAATTTTATATGTAGAAAAAATACTTCTACCAAGGACAGAAATCAGCAAGGTGACAGATGTGACATTATGAAAACTCACAGTAAAGAAAAATTCATACCAAAAGATAAACTGAACTATTTGTAACATAAGTGTGTATTGAGATCAATTCATTTAAATTAAAAAAAGAACTTATAAATTATTACATAGGCAATTTAAACAAGCAGGTCAATACATGCAATTATTATATGATATATATTATGATTTTATATAATATTCTGTAGCTTAAAGTCACTAATAATTTTTAAATTACAACAAAGAGATAAAACATCTTAACCCATCAGATTGTAAAGGTTTTACTCAATTGATAATTCTTAAGTGACAATGGATAATACTTCTCATTCTTAAGGGCTTATGGGTACAGACACTCTCATAAAAAATGTGGCAGCATGAAAATGATACAAGCTTCCTAGTTTTTAATAGCAAAGATTGAGAATAACAGAAAATGACCATCATAACGGCATTAATAAAAAATTAATAGTATATCCATAAAGTATAGTATTAAGCAGCTATTTAATTATGACACACATCTTTAATATATAGGTGTGGATGAGTATATACACCAATGTATTGAATTAATTGAAATTAAAAGGAGAAATATTGTAAAATACCTTTTGTACCAAATAACTGCTTCTGGAAAGTAACAGACCCCACAGTTTTTCTGGTTACACCTAAATATGAATAAATAGTCTATGTATTTAAGTATTAAAAGTTAAGCATGGTATAATATCAGTTTCTTTCCATTATTAATTTTCATAACATTTCTCCTCTCTCAGCTCAAGTGTAGAAGTTTATAGGTAAGTAGGGTGGAGTCCATTGTTCTTACAATTGCGTATGACATTGAGACTTCCCTTGTGAAACAATTCCAAGGAGTCTTCAAATATATTATGGCTGGGGATCTTTCAATTGCACTTCCCGCATCTGTCATGTTAAGTGTGTGTGTGTGTGTGTGTGTGTGTGTGTGTGTGTGTGTGTGTGTGTGTGTGTGTGTGCATGCATACTGTACTATGGAGTGAAACACAATTTCAGAGAACTTTATAAGAATATTCTTTCAAGTGTGAAAATCTACAGGTGTGTGCATTTTTGAAGTATGTTAACAGTGTGTTGGCTCAATTATACAATTATATAGTAATAATATATATTTATAATTATAAATTTTAAAATGAACATTGATCCAGTTATCTATGCTGTGTAATAAACTACCCCAAAACAATGGCTTAGAATAATTAGTATTTATTTTATTTCCCTGTCTGACTAGGCAGTTCTCACTCAGGGTTCTCATGAGGCTGCAATCAGTTGGTGCTTGGCCTGGGGTCTTTTCTGGCAGACAAGGCTGCCTCATTCTGTAGTCTGATTCCAAGGAAAGGAGACAAATAGCTAGTGGCTAGAATAGTTGGGACTCCAAGCTGGTCTCTCTTTCTGTCTCTGCATAGTTTTCGCTCCACCCGGCAGACTTAGGGCAGGTGAGATTCTCATCTGATAGCTGGAAAATCTCCGACTGAGTGCTGCAAAGCAGAGAACCCAGCAAAGAGTGCACAGACTTTTCTGATTGGCCTGACAAGTCACACAGTGTCGCTCCATTACTTTCTCTTTGTTCAAAGCAAGTTAGTCATGCCAGCTTCACCCACTGACAGAGGAGTGTGAACAACTTAGGTGGCAGGATTTAAAACCACCACTAATATGTTTTTTTTTCTTTGTTCATTCCTTCTTCTTCTTTTTTTTTATTAAGGTATTATTGATATACACTCTTATGAAGGTTTCACATGAAAAAACAATGTGGTTACTACATTTACCCATATAATCAAGTCCCCACTCATACCCCAATTCAGTCACTGTCCATCAGTGTAGTAAGATGACACAGATTCACTGTTTGCCTTCTCTGTGCTACAATGTTTTCCCCATGATTCCCCACACCATGTGTACTAAACATAATACCCCACAATCCCCTTCTCCCACCCTCCCAACCCACCGTCCCACACCCCTCCCCTTTGGTAACCATTAGTTCCTTCTTGGAGTCTGTGAGTCTGCTACTATTTAGTTCCTTCAGTTTTGCTTCGTTGTTAAACTCCACAAATGAGGGAAATCATTTGGCACTTGTCTTTCTCTGCCTGGCTTATTTCACTGAGCATAATATCCTCCAGCTCCATCCATGTTGATGCAAATGGAAGGATTTGTTTCCTTCTTATGGTTGAATAGTATTCCATTGTGTATATGTACCACTCATTCTTTATCCTTTCATCTACTGATGGACACTTAGGTTGCTTCCATATCTTGGCTATTGTAAAAAGTGCTGCAATAAACCTAGGGGTACATCTGTCTTTTTGAAACTGGGCTGCTGCATTCTTAGAGTAAATTCCTAGGAGTGGGATTTCCGGGTCAAATGGTATTTCTATTTTGAGTTTTTTGAGGAACCTCCATACTGCTTTCCACAATGGTTGAACTAATTTGCATTCCCACCAGCAGAGTAGGAGGCTTCCCCTTTCTCCACATCCTTGCCAACATTTGTTGTTCTTAGTCTTTTGGATGCTGGCCATCCTTACTGGTGTGGTTTTAATTTGCATTTCCCTGATGATTAGTGATGTGGAGCATTTTTTCATGTGTCTGTTGGCCATCTGAATTTCTTCTTTTGAGAACTGTCTCTTCATATCCTTTGCCCATTTTTTAATCAGGTTATTTGCTTTTTGGGTGTAGAGGCATGTAAGTTCTTTATATATTTTGGATGTTAACCCCTTGTCAGATATGTCATTTACAAATATATTCTCCCATACTGTAGGATGCCTTTTTGTTCTGTTGATGGTGTCCTTTGCCATATAGAAACTTAGTTTGATGTAGTCCCACGAGTTCATTTTTGCTTTTGTTTCCCTTGCTCAAGAAGATGCGTTCAGGAAGAAGTCACTCATGCTTATATTCGGGATCTTTTTGCCTATGTTGTCTTCTAAGAGTTTTATGGTTTCATGTCTTACATTCAGGTCCTTGATCCATTTCGAGTTTACTTTGGTGTATGGGGTTAAACCATAATCCAGTTTCATTCTCTTGCGTGTAACTGTCCAGTTTTGCCAACACGAGCTGTTGAAGAGGCTGTCATTTCCCCATTGTATGTCCATGGCTCCTTTATCATACATTAATTGACAAGTATGGTTGGGTTTATATCAGGGCTCACTAGTCTGTTCCACTGGTCTATGGGTCTGTTCTTGTGCCAGTACCAAATTGTCTTGAGTGCTGTCGCTTTGTAGTAAAGCTTGAAGTTGGGGAACATAATCCTCCTGCTTTATTCTTCCTTCTCAGGATTGCTTTGGCTATTCGGGGTCTTTTGTGGTTCCATATGAATTTTAGAATGATTTTCTCTTGTTCGTTGAAAAATGCTGTTGGTATTTTGATAGGAATGCATTGAATTTGTAGATTGCTTTAGGCAGGATGGCCATTTTGACAATATTAATTCTTCCTATCCATGACCATGGGATGTGTTTCCATTTACTGGTATCTTCTTTAATTTCTCTCATGAGTGTCTTGTAGTTTTCAGAGTATAGGTCTTTCACTTCCTTGGTTAGGTTTATTCCTAGGTATTTTATTCTTTTTGATGCAATTGTGAATGGAATTGTTTTCCTGATTTTTCTCTCTCTGCTAGGTCATTGTTAGTGTACAGGAATGCCATAGATTTCTGCGCATTAATTTTGTATCCCACAACTTTGCTGAATTCAGATATTAGATCTAGTAGTTTTGGAGGGGATTTTTTAGGGTTTTTTATGTACAATATCATGTCATCTGCAAACAGGGACAGTTTAACGTCTTCCCTGCCAATCTGGATGCCTTTTATTTCTTTGTGTTGTCTGATTGCCATGGCTAGGAACTCCAGTACTATGTTGAATAGAGGTGGGGAGAGTGGGCATCCTTGTCTTGTTCCCGATCTTAAAGGAAAAGCTTTCAGCTAATCACTGTTAAGTATAATGTTGGCTGTGGGTTTGTCATATATAGCCTTTATTATGTTGAGGTACTTGCCCTCTATACCCATTTTGTTGAGAATTTTATCATGAATGGATGTTGAATTTTGTCAAATGCTTTTTCAGCATCTATGGAGATGATCATGTGGTTTTTGTCCTTCTTTTTGTTGATGTGGTGGATGACGTTGAAGGATTTTCGAATGTTGTACCATCCTTGCATCCCTAGAATAAATCCTACTTGATCATAATGGATGATCCTTTTGATGTATTTTGAACTCGGTTTGCTAATATTTTGTTGAGTATTTTTGCGTCTATGTTCATCAGGGATATTGGTCTGTAGTTTTCTTTTTTTGCCGTGTCTTTGCCCGTTTTTGGTATTAGAGTGACGCTGGCCTCATAGAATGAGTTTGGAAGTATTTCTTCTTCTTCTACTCCTTGGAAAACTTTAAGGAGTATGAGTATTAGGTCTTCACTAAATTTTTGATAAAATACAGTGGTGAAGCCATCTGGTCCAGGTGTTTTGTTCTTAGGTAGGTTTTTGATTACCAGTTCAATTTCGTTGCTTGTAATTGGTCTGTTGAGATTTTGTTTCTTTCTGGGTCAGCCTTGGAAGGTTGTATTTTTCTGGAAAGTCGTCCATTTCTTCTAGGTTATGTAGTTTGTTAGCATATAATTTTTATAATTCATAGTATTCTCTAATAGTTCTTTGTATTTCTGTGGTGTCTGTAGTGACTTTTCCTTTCTCATTTCTGATTCTGTTTATGTGAGTAGACACTCTTTTTTTCTTGATAAGTCTGGCTAGGGGTTTATCTATTTTTTTTAATTTTCTCGAGGAACCAGCTCTTGCTTTCGTTGATCCTTTCTATTGTTTTATTCTTCTCGATTTTATTTATTTCTGCCCTAATCTTTATTATATCCCTCTTTCTACTGACCTTGGGTCTCATTTGTTCTTCCTTTTCTAGTTTCATTAATTGTGAGTTTAGACTGCTCATATGGGAATGTTATTCTTTCCTGAGGTAGGCCTGTATTGCAATATACTTTCCTCTTAACATGGCCTTTGCTGGGTCCCACAGATTTTGCAGTGTTGAATTACTGTTGTCATTTGTCTCCATATATTGCTTGATCTCTGTTGTTATTTGGTCATTGATCCATTGATTATTTAGGAGCATGTTATTAAGCCTCCATGTGTTTGTGTGATTTTTCATTTTCTTTGCATAATTCATTTCTAGTTTCATTCCTTTGTGGTCTGAGAAGCTGGTTGGTACAGTTTCAATCTTTTTTTAATTTACTGAGGCTCTTTTTGTGGCCTAGTGTATGATCTATTCTTGAAAATGTTCCATGTGGACTTGAGAAGAATGTGTATTCTGCTGCTTTTGGATGTAGAGTTCTGTAGATGTCTGTTAGGTCCATCTGTTCTAATGTGTTGTTCAGTGCCTCTGTCTCCTTATTTATTTTCTGTCTGGTTGATCTGTCCTTTGGAGTGAGTGGTGTGTTGAAGTCTCCTAGAATGAATGCATTGCATTCTATTTCCTCCTTTAATTCTGTTAGTATTTGTTTCACATATGTAGGAGCTCCTGTGTTCGGTGCATAGATATTTATAATGGTTATATCTTCTTGTTGGATTGAGCCTTTTATCATTATGTAATGTTCTTCTTTGTCTTGTGACTTTTTTTGTTTTGAAGTCTATTTTGTCTGATGTAAGTACTGCAACTCCTGCTTTTTTCTCCCTATTAGTTGCATGAAATGTCTTTCTCCATCCCTTCACTTTTAGTCTGTGTATGTCTTTGGGTTTAAAGTGAGTCTCTTGAAGCCAGCATATAGATGAGTCTTGTTTTTTATCCATTCAGTGACTCTATGTCTTTTGACTGGTGCATTCAGTCCATTTACATTTAGGGTGATTATGGATAGGTATGTATTTATTGGCATTGCAGGCTTCTGATTCGTGGTTACCAAAAACCACCACTAATATTTATTTAGACTTTATATATACATAATGATGAAGTGTTTCTTCTTACAAAAACAAGGACATATATATAAAAACAAAACAATAGGAATCAGTTTGGCTGATTATTCAAAAACTGGTTTAAAAATTATTGTAATTTGCCATGACACTGCAGTCAAAGCACTCAAGAAATTGAATGAGAACCATGTTTTGGCCAACCAGGATTTTGCATTTTAACATACGGGTAAGCATAATGTACCACAAACTGATTCATCACAGACCAAATGCCACAGAACACAAACCCAGTCAGGACACTGCCAGCACCCAGGTGCTCCATCATGAACTTTCCCTGTGGCTATCCACATTTAACTCTAAATAGAATCCCTACTTTTACTCTTATGGTACTAATTTCCTTCCTAGGTTTTCATTTTGCAGCACATGCATGCATTTCATCCCATAGAGTCTGACAACTTATTTTGACTTTCTATAAATGGAATCTTGCAGCACATAGTGTTATGGTCAGGCTTTATTAGCTGTTACTGTGTTATTTTATCACGTATTCAGATTCTGATGTCTATTCCAGTGCTAAGCACCTGGACAGTGCAGCCCTCTTTAGCTTCTGGCTGCCATGAGCTTTCTCCAGACAGCCTCCAGTGAGCCCTCATTAGCACCAGTGGAGCCCAATGTCTCAGGCAGCAGAGTCTTATGTCCTGGGCTGCTGCTGTCATCGGGTCCCTGGGCATGCATGTTGGGGGGGACCTGCAGTGTTGCCATCCACAAATCTGGCCATCTTATTTTAATCCTCTTGGTGACCCAGAACCACCCCAGTTCAAGCCATAAACAGACGTGTGCTGGGTTCCTGTAGAGGGCAGCCCTGTAGCTCCTGATTCCTGCAGCACCTGCAGCAGCATCCCGGGCACACACACTCGTCAGCCTCAGCTCACAGGCACCCTCCAGGTCATCTCCACACCTTCTACCTTGAGCACTGCGCTTCAGGCCTTGCATCTACAGTGGCACCAACTCACTCTGTGCTGGCTTCTGCATAGCTTAGCAAGCATGGCTCACCCATGCCCTGGGAATTTTTCTCTTGCCGCCCTCCAAATAAGGACACGTGCTCATGTTGGCAGTACAGCACACATGTCCCAACTCCGCTGTGCACTAGAGCCCCTCTGTGCGCTCACCTACCAACCTACTTTTACTCCATTCCAAAGGGCTGTTCCTTCTTGCCTGGCACCTGTAGACGTGTTCTGGCTTGCCCATCTAGAGAACCCTGCCATCCAGTGGGCAGCAACCACACCTTCTGGTTAGGTCTGACACGTGTTTGCAGGTTTGTCTTTCTTTGGTTATATTTTCTCAGCCTGAGTGTAACCTTCAGAAGACTCTTTCCTTCTTTATAGTTACTCTCCTGTCATTGCTTAATTATTATTTATACTAAACTTTGATTTTAAATCATTGTGTTATTTCTCATCTCCTGATTAGACCCAGACTGCTACACTGTGGGTTGCAAATACATCTTTTGAAAGTAGAAGGCACAGCTCAGGCCCTTATCTGTTCTTCATCAGATAAATTTAGAAAAAGCCAGAGCAGAGGCAGGATTGCTTCTGATGTTACTATCTGCACCATCTTCCCACCATATGAACCCTCTCCATACCTCTACCTGGATTTTATTTTCTTCAAATTCTGGCATCTTGTAGTTTTTTAGCTTTCAAGTCTATGAGAGGGGGTTAGGGAAAGTGCCGAGGGACCACCTCTTTTACTTTATCTAATGTAATCTGATTCCCATAGACCCAGTTGCCTGTAATACATACTACCAATTCCCCACAGTCTGGAATTAACCCTTGAATATTGCTGTGTTGTTTCTGCTCAGCGTGGTGACACTTTGTGCACTCGTTTATCTAGGAACATGTGTGGGAGAACATGCAGCACACCAGGGCTTCCCTCTAGCCTGTCCTTAATAGATGTCACCATTTGTTGCCACTATTTACTGAATGTTCCCAAAGATATTGGGGCCAATATGTTTTTTTGATCCAAGGATTTCCTCCAGTATTTATTTTTTCTATGCCTAATCAAATCATATTTCTGTAGCCTGTACAATATTGAATTCAAGGAAGAAAGGCAGCATCTTGAATTTCTTCAGTGCCTTGTTAGATAAAGAAGTACCTGCACTTTTCTCAGGACATATTTATTAAATTTATACTGTGATTTGGCACTATGCTGTGTACTATAAAATCAAGTTCAAAGTAACATAATACCTTTCCTTGAGGTTTTCTACATACACGAAATATTTATGGCATCATGTAAGTTTCAAGAGAGAGAGCAAAGTCCTATAGTAATCCCAAGGATGCTATAATAAACTGTCTAGAATAGTGAGAGAATGTTTCATGGAATGGGCGCTATTTGAGTTGCATTGTAAAGAATCACTAAGACTTTACAAGGTGAAAAGTTTGTGAATAACATTTTTTGACTGAGGAAACCAAAACAACAACAAACAATATTGGTTAAAGTTTAAACTTCAATAATTTTAACAAGGAATCAATGGCAAGAAATTCATAAAGGTCTATGGAGTTCCTTGAATTATTTGCCATTATGATGTGTTTACCTCATGTATATTCTCTGGGCAATTATGTATATACACACATATATATATATACATGTACATACGTGTGTGTATATACACACACACATACACACACAATTCTTATTATTCAGATTCAATATTTATCCAACTGTTTCAGCACTACTGATGAAAGAGCATCTTTTCTGCATGACATTTTTAATTTCTTTTGCATATTTTTGTCAAAATCAGTTGCCTAGGTCTGTGTGGGTCTGTATCTGGGCTTCCTTTTGTGTGCCATTGATCTCTGGGTCTGTACTTTGGCCAACAAGTGGAGCAGTTTTCATTTGTTTCTGCCTTCACAGCTGGGTTTCAGAAATGTCAAATCATACAACATCATCATTCAACCAAGAAAAGCAGAGAGATTCAACTAAATAAGAATGTAAAGAAATGGCGATGTATGAAGGTGAGTTATATAAAGGAATTAGACAAGTATAAACATATCTGTCATTAAAACAATTTTTTTGAGGTGCTCATAATGCACAGTTTCAATATTATAATGAAGAAGTATTTGAGTATAATCTTTAGGAGAAAGGGGAAAATAGTGCTTTAACATTAGTGGTAGTCTATAGTAGATTCAAATTTTTATTTGCATAAAGAATGAAGTTCTGATTTTCCTAATTACAGTATGAAGATTTAAAGGCTGTCCTCATTTGCTCAGAGAGAAAAATACTATGAAGGAAATAGAAACCAGAGAAAGTTATTTTAAAAACAGTTACTTTGATGAATGCTATTGGTTATAAAGTAACAAGTACTTTTCATAAAAGTCTGTGTACTACACATATGTGTTAAGGTTCAATAACATTCACAAAAATACCCTGGTGTTTATTATGTCAATTTGAAGGCCAATATCACTGTGAACCATGAATGTGGGTGATTTTAAGAATACCTAATAGACATATGGCTATGTAAGTTTATCTTGCTTTGCTCATTATTTGGTGTCTGCATGTATTTAAAAAATATTGGGCACATGTAATAATCCAGTTCTAGACACTAAGGGTAGAGATGAATAAGATAGGAGCTTGTACCTAAGCACTTTCAAATTTAAGTTCAAGACAATATTTTTCAGTTTTGAAAATGTTCAAGAACAAAAAATTAAAAGAAAAAATAAAATTGGAATTTAATCAGGAAACATTCTATTCAGAACCATATGGTGTACCTTCCAACAAATCTCTGCAGCTTGCCTTCAGATTCAGAGAACCTGGGAAAGGGACATGTCTCAATCCCACAGTGAATGGGTACATGTCAAGTGGCAAAGCAAGTGCTTTTAGCCTGAAAAATATACAAAAGAAAGAAATAATAACATATATTTGCCATATCATCTCCCTCAAGTTTTCTTTGAATAGAACTGAATTTAGAGAAGCAAACCACACTGTCATATGAAAAACAAACAAAAATATAGTTCATAGAGTTTTAAAAGGCCTCTCAACTGTAGAACCATATTTAAAACCCCTGATGATCTTTAAGAACAGTGGTGGGAGTGAACATGCTCTTCTTGCCACATAACAGCCACTGCTGACTTTGGTTTATTTCATGTTTATTTGGTTATATGATATTAAGTCAGTTACATGTCTGTCCTCTGCTTCAATTTCCATATTTGTAAATTAAAAAAAAAGAAAGACCTAATCCTTTGGGTTGTTCAAAGAACTGAATGAGTTGATATATATAAAATAGTTAGTAGAATGCCCTATTATTATTCATAATTGATAAATATTAAGATGCTCTTTGTAACCATCCTTTTTAATGTTATTATCATTTCCAAAACCTTTGCTCAATCTTCAACGCTCAGTCTTCAAAATTCGTATTCTACTGCAAAAATTTTAAATTAGATCTAGAGGCAAATTTTCTGTTTGAATGATTATCAAAAAGTGTGATGTAAAAAGATAAGACTTTTTTCTTTATAGATGCAAAAATCCAAAATAAATTTATATGGAATAATGCATCACCATCCTTGCACAGTTATTAGTAGTCTGTGTGCTTTAATGATTTTTGGGCAATGTAATTCAATAATTATATGTGACTTAAATATTAGGTCTGAGTTTCTGAAGAAGAAATAGCAGTAAACAAGAGCTTACAACATTCATATTTTGCTCTGGGCTCCTTGTATCCCAAGCTTATTATTAATATAAAATATTTACCATTGGTGAAGAGTCTTGTTTTGATTTGTATCGAATAGATGTGTTCAACTGAAGAGGGTTATTTTAGCTTTACATTGGGTAGAGATTGACTCTGCACTGAAAACAGACTAGATATTACTTCCTGCTTATTTTCCTGAAACCTGGCATAATATCTAATGACAGGTGTAACTTTTGGATGAATTAATGAACAGAGAAGTGAAGATATCAGTCATGAATTTCATTTGCTGAGTTACTTAGTCCAGGAATATTCTTCATAAGTTATGAGTACCTGAAGAAATTAAAATAAATATAAATGTAATTATAGTACTTATTGTAATTAAAATGAAGTTGGGAAAATCATGAACTGGTAAGATATAAATCATATACTCAATAAAGTTTTTAAATTGAACATTGTACTTTATATATTATTTTTCAAATTTCCATTAATTACTTATAAATGTAGTATTTACAAGTCAACAATGGAAACTTCATTTTTAAAGATATAATTCAGAAACTTCTTTTTGGAAAGAAATGGGGAACACAACTGCAAGCATATTCATAAGTTTGTTATGTGAATGTAAAATGCAAAATTTCATCTCCTGCATAATACATAGCAATACCTGAAGATTAAGTCATGACACATTGAATAGAAAGCTTGAAGAGTCCATTTTAGAGGGCCACTTCGTATTTGAAGGATATTACAAATCTGAACAGGATCCCTTAGATATAAATACATATGTGCTGAAGACTTTAGCACTTTAAAGCAGTAATAGATACAGTTAGATTATATAATAAAAGATTATGCCCCATTTGGGTTTGCTGATTCAGTCCCTTTTTTCTTCTCTTGTCTAAATGTCCTTATTTGAGGGGCAGTTTCTTTCTGCATGTGCCTCTGTCTCTCTCTCCCCTCACCTTAGACACAGTCCTCAGAGTCAGATTAATTTTAATCACTGGTTAGTGACTGTTACTACGCTCATGCATTGGTCAGGGCTCCCCAAGGAAACAGAACAAATGGGAGATTATAAAGAGGTTTATTATCAGGAATTGGCTTATGCAATTCTGGAGGCTGGGAAGTCCAAAATCTGCAATGTGAGCTGGCAGGTTTGAGACCCAGGAGAGTCAGGGGTGCAGATGAAGTAGGAAGGCAGGCAGCTGGAGAATTCCTTCTTGCTCTAGGAGACCAGGATTTTTGTTCTGTTCAGGCCTTCCTCAGAGTAGATGAGGCCAATCCACGTTAATGAGGGCGATTTCCTTTGCTTAAATATTACCAGTCTAAATGTTAATCTCATCCAAAACATTCTCCAAGTTCACACATAATATAACAATCAAAACTTCATTAGTCTGTATCTGTTACTGTATCTCTGTTATCTTTTTTCTTCCCTTCCTCCCTCCCTCCTTCCTTCTCTTCCTTTCTTCCTCCAACCATTCTTCCCTCTTCCTTTCTAGCTTCATTTATTCATCTATTAAACTATGATGATCATCAGGTAACCACACTCATAGTAGTTTTAATGCTGCCAATCACATACATTTACCTGTCTGATTCTCTTCCCATTGCATCTCCTGTTTCTTTCTCCTGCAGCCCCACACACAAAAGTGAGCACCACCAGGCATTTCTTATATTCTTGCTTCTGTTACCATATATTCTCTTTCTCTTCATGTGTGTGTACAGATAAAGCTTTGCTTGTTTTTGATTTTTTTGAACTTTGCAAAAAGTGTTTGGCCCTGTCTGTGTGGACTCTTTCAGGGCTGTATTCTCCCTGTCAGCATCATGTTACTAAGAGCATTTATGTTGTTTGCTTTTTCACTTTTTGTCAGTATGAACAATGACATTAAAATCATTCTTATACATATTTCTAAATGTGCAAGAGTTTTTTCAGAGCATACATTTAGGAATTTCTGAGTCATAGAGAATATATATGTTAAAACTAATTATGTATTTCCAAATCTTAAGTTTACTGACCATGTGTGTTTCCTTTTTATGTGTCTTTATCCATTTATGTTTCTACTGGGTTGTTTATGTATTTTGTTTGCTTTGGGGGGATAAACTCTGTGTTATTTTGTCATTTTTCTGAGACGCAAATGCCTTCTACAAATTTCTAGTTTTTTAATTCTGTCTTTAAAACGTTTTTGTCAAGAGAAGAATTTAACTTGAATGTTTTCTTTATTATCAGTGTTCTTTGTGTCCTAAGCATGACCCCCTACCCAATAAAGAGAAAAAGATTCACCTCTGTTTCCTTTGGAAGAGTGATGAAGGCAGTCTTCCTGCACTGGTTTTTGTTGCCCTGGTGGCTTGCACACAGCTCTTGTCCTCACGCTGATGGCTTAAAACTGGTGACAGAAATATTTACACCACAGAAATTGGTAATTGCTACAAATCCAGGTTGTTTTATTCCTCCAGAAGGCATAGCTGCTGAGCAGGTACCAGTACAGTGCTGATGTCAGCCATTTACTCTCCATTCAGAGATTACTGTGAGTCCTAGAATACAGAGATTTCATAGCACTTATCCCAGAGATAAAGCAGTGTTTCCAATTCTCTTCAGTGATTAGTCTCTGCATTTTATCACTGATAAACCATGCCAAAACCAGAGTTCAATATGCACATGGTCTGTTCCTGAGCTATTACACCAATCCGTTTGCTTCTCCAGATGCCCGTAGCTCACTGATACATAAAACTATAACTATACTCCTGCTGTGGCATGCTATTCCTCCACCTTTGTCTTCAGCAACGTCCTTGCCATGCTTGAGGCTTTGCTGATCTAGGTACAGTGTAGAGTCATCTTGCAAGAGCCACAATAATTATTGGGACATATAATTCCATTGAATCAAAAGAGAAATTTTTTAGGACAACTAATCTATCTGTGTGTATAAGAATCTTCTCTCTCTTTAGAGATTCATTTGTGGATAGAATTAAGACAGGTTAAAATAATTGTACAGTTAATCTAGAAATAAAAGAACTATGAGATACATGTGTGCTTGTAGATATTTCAGCTATCATTTTCATGTTAATATTTAATTTCTTTATGACTTGCACTAAGCAAAGCACAATTTTAATAACAGCAGTAATTATTTGCACCAATTTGATAGTACTCTTTCCATAATTATG